>JAUTBV010141570.1:0-11289 GCA_032361325.1 Lepetodrilus fucensis
CACGAGGAGTAGGGCCTGGGGAATCACACCCCAGGTGCCGAAAGAACACCCTATCACATACACACACACACACACACACACACACACACACACACACACACACATATACACACTAATACACACACACACATACACACACACACATATATGGATACATATAATAGTATACACATATACCCACATAAAAACAAATACACACACACAAACACACACACACACACACACACACACACACACACACACACACACATACACACACACACACAGACACATACACACACACACACACACACAGACACAAACATAACCAGAATGTAAAGTACACAATGAGACTGCCACAATGAAATACTCAGTACATCAATTAATATATTTTGTTTTAAATGTTAATTGTGGGCAAAACGCAAACATTTTCATACATTTAGATTACATTTTTATTTTCCAGCCAAAAATAGTTCCACGCCGACTTTACAAAAACAGGTACATTCCTAATTGTAAGCGAGTTTAATATGATGTTCTACAACTTCTCGGTGAACAAATTGATCTATTTTAGGAATATAATAGCAACACTAGTCCGCGTGCCAACACAACCTACAAAACAACTTTCTGGATCAGTTGTTATTTTCTAAGCCACAGAGGGAACCAAAATAATGCAATACCCACGGATACAACACTGCATCATGCATGTGGATACGATCTGTCGTCACTTTGACTTGGAATATATCAACACGAGAACAGGGCAATGACATGAACATCAGCTATGAACATAGCTGTATTGTCAGTTACATGTATTATACATTGTTCTAATTACCAAGATTACGTAAGAATGAAATACTAGTGCTTACATTCAAAGCTTGGGGATGATACTTCAGTTGATATCAAACATTCACGTGTCGCTAAATTAAAAAAACAGTCCAATGTAAACATTTACATTATTTACAATTCAGGTAAAACGTTGTAAATTACAATTCAGGAAGAACGTCCACACATTTCCTATATAAGCTCGTGCATGACGTCATTGGTATCTAACTTGTTGGACGGCAACGGAGTATTACTGATAAATACAGACCTTTCCACCCAGTACATGAGTAGAGGGAAAAATCAAGTATTAGATATCAGGAGCGGATCCAGGGGGGTGAACCGGGTGGCTAGCCACCCTCCATAATTTCGGACCCAACAAAAATTAATAATGTATATATGCATTATTTATTATATATTATAGCTGTGGCAATCATTATAGGGACGTATCAAGTATTATATATTAGTCACTATCTTCATACCAGTTATACATAGAGGATATTTCCTCTCGAATACCATGTTTATCTCATCGAGTGGAGTGGGAGAGTCGATATGTCCACGAGTGCAGTAAAATATACATAACTTTCAGTATTTAGTCAGAGGCCTGTTCAGGAGGGCGCGAACCCGCGAGTACACGCGTGAAATCGCCTTAGCAACCTTCATCATTCATATGTGACGTAACGCGATAACCCGCGTAAACTCGCCATTCTGAACAGGCCTCAGGGGTACCACATGAAGATTACCGCTGGGTGTTAGGATGGTAGGGACCAACTCCGAGATTACGAAACTTTCTTGAGTACGATTTCATGCTCAACAGTTTTGTTAATAAATCATTGTATGAATGTTCGGCTTTAGCATGAAATCGTATGCACAAAAAAATCATAATATCGGAGCCAGAACAGAGAACATGATTTATTCCCATGAACTCGCATACTTGTATGCCACGTGAAGATTTGGAGAAGCTCATAGGAAGTTACTATATGTCAACGGAGCTAGTTTTACGTATTTGAGTATCTCGAGTTGTTTTATTCTTGGCTTTCAGCACACACAAAAATGGCTTATTAAAGTCTGTTGTATCGGTACATTGTTGGTACACTACACTGTTGGTAGCGCATGGCGCTTCATTCTTGACATCAACATGACACATTCTATTACCAGAGCACGAAATGAATACTTCAAATTTGTTTTATTAAATAAATTGAGCTATGTACAATTATGACAAGTATATCATAATGTCGGTAAAAGACTATATACAACTTTGAGCAATAAGTATTACATTAGGTAAGGGAATATATACATATAATACGAATATTGCTGGGGGAAATGTACAACTGTACAAAAGGCACGTATCTATGAATGTACACTATATATGTACAGTGGACTAATGTACTATAGTACATGTAGACATACCGGTATACCTATTACGACGATTGAGCATTGGCGTGGGAAGGAATGGGGGGGGGGGGGGTATGTCGCAGAGAGAGAGAGAAAAAACAAACCGTATCAGCTAAAGCAAACTGCAAATCAACACAACGTACATATTTATGGTCCAGAGGTAACGAGTGTAATGAACAGAATATGATTAATCTCGTGAAGTCGCATAATATCACATGGAGCTTGTAGAGCGGTCCCCAGCTACTGGGTGGTGGTGTGTGTGTGTGTATGTGTGTGTGTGTGTGGGAGAGAGAGAGAAAGATAGATCGAGAGAGAGAGAGCGTATGAAGCATGTACGGTATGTAGGTGGATGCGTGTGTCGGAGGAAAGGGGTGGGGGTGGGGATGGCTTAAACATAACAGATGTTTTTGTTTGGTACAAGTATGATTGCTATTACATTCATATATAACTACCATTATATAGAACCAAATTGTAGTCACTACCACCTTCACTAGCGCGCATTTATAGGTATACATAACATATGTATATATATATATATATATATATATATATAGAGAGCGAGAGAGAGAGAGAGAGAGAGAGAGAGAGAGAGAAATATTTTATATATATATAGAGAGAGAAAGAGAGAGAGGGGGAGAGAAACGGAGAGAAAACGTTTTTAACTAAACAGTTCGTCTACTAAGACAGGCACATTTGAAAATCTTAACTATCTCCGATCTAAACTTCTGACAGCAGAGGCTGTACACAATTGGGTTGGCGACACTGTTTATGAAATACGAACGGATTCCAATGTTAAATAGGAGTTCGGCAATCCCGCCGTCTCCGCTGAGAGACTTCTTGTCCAATGCCTTCAGAGCCATGAGAACCAGATGCGGAAGAAAACTGAGGATAAATATGACGGTGATAAGAAAAAGCATCAACGTTGTCCTTCTGGCATTGGATTCCCGTTTTGATATTTGCGGCAAGGACGACATCCGCCGGTCGATGGTTCCTCTGCGCGTGGAAGACTTCCGGACGATGGAGCCGCCATTGCGCGACGTCTTTCCGTTCAGCATCGGGTTTGGAATGAGCCAGGTCGGAGATGACGGGGAGAGCGCATCCGGGGAAGAAGGATCCGAGAATCCCGACACGCTGCTGCGGACTCCTATTTTAACCGACAACCTCCCAGAGTTCTTCGCCTTCTTTCCTTGTAGGTGACTATCCTGGTTCTTGTCCTTGTTCGGGATGAAACCGGAAGGGGAGATAAATCCTACGACATGTCCATCGTCAGTTGCGGGACTCGTATCGGACCCGGAATCACTGCATCGGATGAACACCGACGGCGTCTGTTTGGATAACCTGAACTTCCGGTGGCGCCATATCCGTTTCCCGATGAGCGTGTAGAGTGAGACGAGTCCAACTGCTCCTATGAGGAAAACCAAGAACTGGATTCCGTTGTAGACTAGAGGGAAAGGGGTGTGTCTATAATTGTCACCGGTTGAACAATCCGATCCATTTACTAATACAGATTCGGTTACTACCGTCTGTCTTCCATACAACAGAGCCGCCGGAGCCGACAGCACCATGGATATCAAGCAGCAGATGATCAGCACTGCGTTGGCGAATTTTGTTGATATCTGACCGGCCAAAGGTGTGCAGATGCGCTTGTATCTGTCCACGGCAACGACGAACAAGGTGAAACCGGAAGTGAAGGCGGAGAAGGAGTTCACCGTCCTCAGGAGCTTGCAGGTGATGTAGGACCCGAACGTGTAGTTGTGAAGGAGGTCTACAATCTCTCCCGGGATGGCTACCGTACAGCTGATGAGATCGAACGCAGCCAGCGCCAGAACGAAACTGCGCGTGGTGTTGTGTTTGAGTTTCGTCAGGTATACGTACAGCACGAGACAGTTCCCGACAACTCCGACCACCATCAACACGGAGAGATAGACCACGGCGGGCAGCATCAGACGTCCGAACCTCTCGTTCAGCACCTGCAAGTAGTCCTCGTGGTCTACGGCGCTGGTGTTGTTGTAGATCGGAGTGCTGACAGTCGACCAACTGTCATGCGCAGTCACCGCATCCATAGTTATGTGTGTCAGGATCAGCCGTGCGAATTCGTTTGTCAGGGTCAAATCGTCAAATCATCGAGAACCGCTGGTCTGAAAGTATAAGTCAAACAAATAAAACAATTAATTAATAATGCATATACATTTTAACTTGAATAGGGTTCCTAAGTAGACACGAGGTAGTCCGTGGTTAATTTCAATAAAAATCCGGCGCTGAGATTAATTCCGAAACGTTTTTTAGTACAAACCCATATTAAACCAAAGGTTTTGTTCACAAATCCATATATACTATTTTGAGCATGACCATGATAATGTAGTCCTACTCAAAAAGTTTCGTAATCTCGGGGCTTGGTGGCATTGATTCGCTGAGCCATGTCAGCTGACATAACCACGTGTGCCTTCACGTGAAAAGTCGCCGGTGCAAAGGTCAAGCAACCGCTTTAATATAATGTTCGTGGTTTACGTTTACTGCAATGTTTTATCAAATGTTATGGCTCCACTTTTTCAATCCTTGCCGTGCGAATGTTCACTAACACAGTTAGTAACTTTGATTAGCAAATATCTTATAATGCTATATCTCCGATTAGGTATCACCGGCATCCAGTCACCGGAAATGACCCCGACGAGATTTAGTCACCGCCCAAGGTTTAGCTAATATTATAAGTCTAGGTTCAAACGTATGCTTAAATGTATAGCTTCATGCCACAAGCCTGATTATGATTTTTAATACAATGCTCTATATTCATATTGAGTCGAAATGTATTGGGAAAATATTATGTCTTCAAATAAATGTTATAAAATACAATTACTACTACTACTACTAGGCTATTACTACTACTACTATTACTTTTACTACTACTGCTGCTGTTACTGTTGCTTCTACTATCACTACTACTACAATTACTACTACTACTACTGTCACTGATACTACTATTATTACTATTACTACTACTACTATTACTACTACTATTACTACTACTATTACTACTTCTACTACTACTACTACTACTACTACTACCTACAAATAATAATAATAATAATGAGAATGGGTATTTATTATAGATTAAATAATAGATTCACTGCCCTAAGGCATGTTCAAAGCCCTACATTATTACCCCCGGCCGGATCTTTTCCTATATTCCCCATTGCATATAATAATCGGTCAAATTTACATAATAAATATATATATAGCTTCTGTACACATGTATAGTTAAACCGACATGGTAAGGCTTTGTTTATTTCCTAAATTGTGATACGAATTCATACGCATGCGATAAAGCGGTCGTCACATGGCGGTCTGACAGTCTGTCTCACAATAAGTTCCGGGCATTTGTTTCCGCTTTCCGCCTGGTATCTAATATTGCATTGTTTACGTGGAAACTGTATACGGTAAATATATTAGGTCAATGTATCATAACATAAATACGTGTAAACAAGACGGGGTGCTAAAAGGCGTGTAAAGTTGGTGACTTTTTAACAAATAAATAAGTATTACTTGAAAATATAACAGTCCATTTATACATATCCCTGTGTGAGTTGGATGTATATTCCCTCTGTACACAATGCTTGTAATATTAATAATAAATAAACAAGGAAAAGACATTTGTAAGTGATTTCACGTTTGTCTAATTTGTCTAATTGTGATTATGTAATTAATCACTATGTCTTGTTATGTTTATAGTCGCTTTCTAGATTCTTTCACGACTTGTCATGATCAGTTTAGGACAGGGGGAATCCCGCAACGTCCGTAGCGCTGATTGTTGCAGTAAACCTGCGAGCACCGGCTGGTACTGACAGACCAAGGAAAACATGTTTTAATCACTCATGCACACAAGCTTAAAGATTGCTGGTCGGTCACCACTGCCGTTCTCATTCACTTATGACTAAACTAATGTCTACATCATATTGTTTCTATACATAGACACCAATAATACATATATATGTCTTGACACGAGCATTAGGCAGCTGCCTGTACACACAGATGTTGTCTTGTACGTGAACTATCTCTAGGACAATAGAGGTCATTACGCGCCGGAAGTCCGGTGTATTGACCTTCGTCCAGATGCGAAGACTATACCCCTCCCCCCATTCCCCTCACTCCCATTCCCCGGTGCTCGTGCCAACAAACAGCGTGTATTTATGGCGATGACTATGCCTTAATGTATTCGAATTCATGATGCAACTATTATAATTAAATATCGTGTATACTTTAAATAGTATATGAATTAACATTATCATACACCTTTTTCCCCGGTGCTCGTGACAACTGTATGACAGTGCGTATTTCTGGCGCTGACCATACACATATGCATGATGCAGCTATATTATTATTAAATATCGTGTGAACTTTAAATACTTCTTCTGATGTATAATGTAAATACTTTCTGAATTATCATGATCACTGACCGTACATAAATACAAATATTCAGGTATTAATTAAGCGTTGCGCTATCAATCGCGGTTAACCCTCTCCCTGTTGGATTAGGCACAGGCACTGCTCTTCAGGGCATCTCCGGTTGCCTCGAACGTGGAGAGTACGGTTATACAGCAAATGTCTCGTGTTAGCAAACTGCCTTCACAATAATGAATAAATCAATGACAGTTTTATTTGATAGCTTCGCGCTCTCTATTCAGATACATGTATCTATTAACTGTGATCTCGATCTGCGATACCCCAGAAATACTGTGGGGAAAACTACACTGAGAGAACTCGGTGTAGTCGGCAATATCATTATCCTCTTTTGCTGGAGGCAGCTGGGGTTGTTTTAAAGTGATTGGGATACGGCAAGAACATGTACTTAGCCTTATCGTATTACATCGGATGATATGCATCCAATGTGTTTATCTAATGGGATACTGCAAGGACACGTACTATGACTTATTATTATATTATTATTTATAAATCTTTGCAAAGATTATTAGTATTGTTTTTATTATTATTATTATTATTATTATTATTATTATTAATATTATTATTATTATTATTATTATTATTATTATTATTAGCAGTAGTAGTATTATATATAGTAGTAGTAGTGGTAGCAGTAGTAGTAGTAGTAGTAGTAGTAGTAGTAATATTAGTAGTAGTAATAATAGTAGTAGTAGTAGTAGTAGTAGTAGTAATAATAGTAGTAGTAGTAGTAGTAGTAATAGTAGTAGTAGTAGTAGTAGTAGTAGTAGTAGTAGTAGTAGTAGCATCCCTGAAAACCCAGGCCTGGATTTTCGAGGATGTAATAGTAGTAGTAGCAGTAGTAGTAGTAGTAGCAGTAGTAGTAGTAGCAATAGTAGTAGTAGTAGTAGTAGTAGTAGTAGTAGTAGTAGTAGTAGTAGTAGTAGTTAAAAAAATTTTTTTATTCTTTTTTTTTTTTTTTTAAATAACAATAATTATTATTATTATTATTATTGTCATTATTATTATTATTATTACTATTCAGGAAGTTGCACCAGAACCGGCTGGAGTGTAACTGCGATATCAAGTGGTTAAAGGACAAGGAAGAGGAGGGACCCAGTCTGCTGGGAGATCAGGTACTCAAGTGTCACACGGGAGGTCGAGAGGTCAATCTAAAGGACGCCCTAATACCATCCTGTGGTGAGTGGCGCCTTGGTTCTCAGAAGAACAAGCTTGTAGTATCTGTGTAGTCATCGTCTGGAAATGGCTCCTTTCGAACATCAGAGCAGTCTGGGCGTCTTCTATTCTATGAGGACGTCTTTATTTAAATCACAGCACATCTGTTATGCATATCTAACACACTTGTATAGTAACTATTTCCGCTGTTTTACTGTTGTCGTAATATATCAAGAGTGTTGATGATATCAAAACGAGTATTAGTTCCATGGGCATACTTTCATTACTGTTCATCCCGTTCTCTTAATCCACGTCTGTGTATAGATGGACTCTAGATCTAGATGGCGGGCCAATATGCAAGAGATCTGGGAAGACTTCTCGAACGGGGATTGTTTTATTCATGGGTTGGGGCGTAAATCGTAGTCAATAACGTCACGCCAGTCTGCACACCATTTGCGCCATTACGTTTTAATTAGAAGGTCGATTTACTCTTGGAGTGCAGGTATTACTATTATGAGACTGATCCCTGGTAGGCAAATGTTCGATATCGTGACTAGCCTCAATGACTGCATTGTTCCGGTGCACATTCATCGCTCTCAGTCCTTTATCGTGTGAGAATACGCTGAGAAAGTGTCACGATATCGCAAGCGTGTTAGCGTCATATGTTGCCTAGGGCGCCCAAGTTTTCATTATGAGCATATGCTATATTTGACAAGGAACATGTATTGCATTCTACTTACCATGATAAATGTCATTATGTAAATCAATGGGAACTGGCCAGTAAGCCTTTCATGCTTTATATTGGTCATCTTTTTACGGCAATAATAATAAGTTTCGCCGGTGGATAATGATTTTGATTAAGAATATGGCTTTCCGCCATGCAAGACTTGGTGGTGTCTCCAGAAATTCCCAGTAACAATAATGGCATATTACGGTAGTTGTAGAGGAGTAGCAGTATTGGTCACTAAAACCTTTTTGTTTTAATGGTAATGTGATGTAGCTGCAGCATTATACATTGAAATTCAATATTAAAAAAAAAGAAACAGCCCATGAAACATTAAGTTGTGGGGATTGACTATTACAGGACATTGTCCGGTCTCTATAATTCTAGACTCCAACGTTTCTCTATTTATTATTCAGATGCACCAAGCATATATGTATCCCCCAAGAATGTTTCCATCAACGAATCTGAGAATACCGAATTCACGTGCATCGGTCAGGGCTCCCCAACACCGGAAGTGGTGTGGAGCGCATCCGGGCTGAAGTCTAAGTTCAACGTCAGCCAATCGCATGATACAACTGGAGCGAAGGCCGTACTACACGTGTGGGATGTCCAGATAGCTGACCATAACACGTGGCCACGATGTATTGTGGAAAATATCGTAGGGGTCAGCAGTGCAAAGGTCACAGTGTTGGTCAATTGTAAGTATGGAGCAGATACTCCCATATTTCTCTTATGACGTGTGCTACTGAGTTGTGACACAGAATTGCATGGGCAAAACATAACAAATGTATACCCTTACGTCCAATAATACACGGGGGAAATGTATATGTTATACTACTGAGCCAATGCGAATTGTACCAGACAGGTAGCTGACATTGAACAAACATATATAATCGTAAAACATTACAGTACAATATATTATCATGCGATTAGTGTCCATACATAATTATATATCAAATGCCGAGTTTTAACCTATAGTTCATTGCATATGTATACATGCCAGACCATTAGTAAACTGATGGGTTTGCCAGCCATTCTTCGATTCTTTATGGTTCCAGTAGAAGTTGATCTATAGTTTTCGATTCCATTTATTTTCAGCGGCGCCAGAAATTCTGGAACTGAAGGTGAACCCGATGCGTATTGTCAGCGAAGGAATGAAATACATAGTGCGTGGTTGGCCGGTTCCAACTATCACCTGGTTGTTTAAAGGTTCAGAACTAAACAAATCCGGCATTAAACACCACCAGTCAGGATCGCGGTCCGGTGTCATGCAAGGAAAACTCATCTTCGACATGAAGAACCCGGGATATAGCGGGGTTTACACGATTGTCGTCAAAAATAAGTTTGGCACTGTCCAGGAGAACCGAACAGTATCGTTTCGCCATCCTAAACCTAGTAAGTATGAACTGGGTGGTTATTTGTATTAGTATTCTTGTGATCTGGAGTTCTATATCAGGGCCCGATCCACAGAGCTATAATAGATTGTAAACTTATCGCAGGATGAGGGTCGTGATTTCACGAAGAATTGTATAAAGATAAGATAGCTTTGTGTATCGGATCCGAAAATGTATATTAAAAGAAACATAATGTGTGTTGGCATTTAACTATCATCTGAAATGTACTCGTGTACATAAATTAACAATGCAAAATACGTTTTATTTTATTCAGTTGCCATTATCAGATACTGTACCATTTCAGTGCACGCTCTTGTGAATTGTAATAACGCAATTCCATATTTATAGTGTTGTCTAATATTGCAATAACCTCAAGATACAACAGACTTTTCAAATACAGATAATTCTTTAGGTTAATTTCGGTTTCTAATTGTGTTGATTTATAGATGCTACCATAGTTCACAAAATTCTGCAAAGAGGTATATATTTTTGTATTACTTTCAACTATTTTGTATCTCTATTTGAGGTTGTGGTAAAAATATATTGACATATTTCTCCGTTTTCTCTAGACTAGAACTTACAAAGCTAGCGTACATGATAGCTAGCTCCGACAAGTTTTACATTATTTTGTTCATGTATCCAAGTAGTATAGTATTTATATTATGCCGTCTGTTATCGTTCCCTTGTCTCGGTTTATTCTCTTTAAAGTAACTCAATGAATATTTAGTAGTAATTAAGGCAATAGTTTCTCAATCTATAATTGTTAGCCATTAAAATAGTTGTAATGTTGACAGACTTAATCATTCCTATTATCACTTATTATGTTTCGTCTTTTAGACCTTCATTGGGGTACACTACACATATTATACGATGTATTTTAGATTATTCCGAACATTCTAATACACTATATATCCATATTCATCAGCCTTCCATATTTTCCTTCGAGAAACATATCTCATAAGACTTTTGCTTTTATCTATTAGATCAACATTTCTTTTTGCTTCTATATTGTATAACTGTGCTGACACTAGCTGTTTCAAAACAGTTTGATATTATTAAACTCTGAGCTAAGTTAAGGTGGTAGGGCACTTTAATTCTCCTGTGATTTCTGTAATAGTTTTCTACTTGTGTAATCTCTCTGTGGTCGTTCATGACCTCATAATTAATTCCCTAGGATGAAATCATACTTAATCCTTCTCACTAAGCTCTGCTGTTTCTGACTATCATTTAACCATAGCTTGAAATAACTAGTAAGTAGGCCTTTCGCTTCAGTACGCATACGTTGCCATGTAAATGTTATCCTGTTTGATCTAGTTGATCGGCGCAAAGAGTTTTACATCAATAGATATCACGGCTTACATCAATTTGAAA
>JAUTBV010141581.1:0-11288 GCA_032361325.1 Lepetodrilus fucensis
CCCCGGGACGGGATTTGAACCTGGAACCTTTGGCTCCGAAGTCCAACGTTCTACCACTGCGCTACATCCCGCACCCATAAATAATTAGTGAGTGAGTAATTGAGGAATTGTTCAATAATAAAATGAATACTAGTTAAAAGACCGATATCTTGAAACAAACTTAAGTCACTTAAAAATCTTAAGTTTTTAAATCTATTTTGAGAAAACTCAGCAATTTGCATTACTTAAAAAAAAACTGTTAGGTAACTGAAAACTGCATCTCAAGGAAAAAAAGAAGAGTTTTGAAGTTGTTTTCTTTTCAATAAATTTGTTTTCAATAAATCTGAGCCAGACCCCAAGATTACAAAACCTTTGAGTACAATTTTCAAGCTCAAATTTTATAAATCGTAGTCAAGAAAGTTTCTTAATCTTGGTTCCAAAGCTTGTTGGATACTAGTATCTATTTTTATGATAAATATATCTGTAAAACAATTACTAAAATTAGTCAAGCCTTGGGGTATTACTAGTATTCAACATATTTGTATTGACAACTGCTACCTCAATCACAAAGGGAGCTATCATCTGCCAAAAGCCTAATCGACATTAAATACATAAAAAAAAATGAACACAATAGATCTAAGAACTGACCCCTGTATGACGAACCCAGGTTATCAGGGTTATTTTCAGGGATGTTTGTTAGCCCGTAATACCCACACTTTATAGCCTGTACTAGCCAGTCAGCCATGGTGGGTATTTTTACATACAATATTCCAAATGGACTGTTTATTAGTGTTGAATTACCTTCATTGAAGCAATGCTAGTCATGCAGCCAACTTTGCCATGCAATGGTTCACGCTAAATATACCATGAAATGCCATCCTACACACTGCTTTACAGATCAACCATGACCAGATGTTGGAAGACAGAGGAGAAAAGCTATACTGAATGTGTGAAATTTCTGCAAATAAAAGTTGTAAACTCTAAGTTTAAATCTTACATGTTGCTGATGTTACAGTAAAAATAAATTATATTTTCTTAAAATAAATAAATAAACAGACATACACATAAATGAATAACTCAACAAACAAATAGACAAATAATTTTTAAAATACATAAATAAAATTTGTAAATAACAAACAAATAAAAAATAATAATACATAAATAAATAAATAAATAAATAAATAAATAAATAAATAAATAAATAAATAAATAAATAAATAAATAACCAACCAACCAACCAACCAACCAAACAAACAAACAATTAAATAACCAAACAAATAAATAAATATACAAATAACCTAAATGACCATTGTGATGAAATGGAACTTTTCCTTGATTTACTGTTTAATAGTCTCTAATGCATAATAAACAAACCATACAATCAACACTCACATTTCCTACAGAGGCGCAAAACCAAGTTATTCAATTGCGTTTGAGCCAAGCCCGACACCAAAGTGCTGTTCATTATTTGACCACTAATGCGAAGAATCCAGCTGATGTTTTCCTCATTCACCTGCTAATTACCCATGCCAGTGGTAAGCTGAACACTCGACTGCATAAGTATGTAATCCTCTCAACATCAGTCTGCAGTCGTCCTACTACTAGTACGAGACGACAGGCACAAATCCCTCTTAATGTTCGTAAGTCGTGGCTATCATTATCAGCTAGTTCATGCAAGTCAACATCATCATCTCCTGCCTATGATTAGAAAGTGGTTCTGTAAGCGTTTAAGGCAACTTGACCTACCTATGAATGGTCAAGCGAATTAATCCTTGAAAAGATATCTATACATTTGATTAGTTTACACAGATCTTTTATGTTCAACAAGCTACTTATTCCTCATGTTCAACTTGTTAGTACAAAAATATGAATGGCTAAACTGAGTAGTCGACCCCCATATATCAGGACTTCAGATAACCAGTTCCCTCACTATCTGGACGTTTTTTACTGGGAATGAATATTTTATAAAACGACTCAGATAACGGAAATTCCATCAGAACAAAACTAATGTTGGCTACACTGCGACTCTGAGTAGTAGAAAGTAATGGTGACTGGCATTCTTTGTTTGCATCATGTTAGATGGCACTAGCAGAAATGAATCAGTTTCATGAAGCAATTCATGAATATTTCTTTTCAAAAGATACCATCATTAACCCTCTCCCTGCTGAAGGCAACCGGAGATGCCCTAATGAGCAGTACCTAATCCAGCAGGGAGAGGGTTAATGTGTTCCACTGACATTTCCAGGATTAAAATTATTAACTCTTTATCACTGAATTAAAAAGCTACGAGCAGAACACTAGCAACTTGGATATGGTTTGAGAAGTGTACTTGATATTGAAATTTAACAATAAAATACAATTCTCTACTACAACTACAAGACAAGTTCAAATTTTATTTAAAATAATAATTCATATTTTTCTCCACAAATGCTTGTGAAAATAATGAGTATTTCATTCATAATATAACGTTTATATTAAATACTACATTGCATAACAGAATATATGAATATATCGGTATCAATACCAAATCAATGATGAAAAGTTTTATCTCTGTTATCCATAAAGCTTTGCTGGAGTTATTGTAAGTGTTCTGTGGCTTGAAAAGTTTATATCCTAGAGTTTGACAATAAACTATACAACAGCTTCAAGATACAAATGTTTTTTCGATACCAGAAACCTGAAAGGACTTTTTTAACGATTTCTTTCCTGTCAAGATTGCTATCGGAAATGAGAGACAAATGAATAATCGACCAATGACAAAGGAGTATTTCATTTGCTGCACTCCTCATTTACCTGTTGTAGTTTGATCCTGGTTAGGCTGAATAAGCACATAGAAGCTGCAAGTGTCGTATATCCTTTGTCAGAACATACAGAACAGTGCCATCTGGTATTGATTACTATCACTCATTACTGAAGGTTATTATTTTACCGTTTTATTTTAATAAAAATATGTTGGTTGGATTTTTTCTTTTCTTCACAAACGTCTCACCTTCCAAATCATGTATCTCTCAGAGACAAAGTCATAAAAAGTGTACAAAATTCTCAATTACAGCGATTATTGTTCTCAGTGTATATTTTCTATATACATGTATATATATATATTTCTCGATACAACCTATTCAGCATATTCAGACTTCAACAATATAAACTTACTGATATCAACACCACATAATGAAAATAATTACTCGTAGAGCATTCATATACCGGTACATCTATTTATTCAGTTTTGAAAGTAAATGAATCAGAATTTGTTTAGATAATTGAGTGAGTGGGTGAATATGGAGTTTAATGTCACTGCGGGAAACTTTTACCCATTTGCGACGATTCGATGTTTGACTTTTTTTTAACATTGTTTAATTGGAGAATTACTGGTACTGATCAATAGCAACATATTGCTCAACACTTGTTAACTGCTGTATTCACTTACTCATTAAATTCATTTAAAAATTCTGAATGGAAAAACTTATTTCAATTGAAACATTTTACACTGATACATAAAATGGGATCGATCTACAGTACTCTATGTTCATTAACCATGGCAAGTCCCACGCTCAACATAACACACAATACTTACGACATTATAAGTGGCACCAAGGCTTGAGATATCAAAGAAATCAGAGCAATTACCAACATATAATGGAGTCACAATATTTGCCAAAAATACACCAAAGTTGCAATAACAAAGACGGCCAATAAACAGTCAACGTCGACAGAGTTTATTATATCCTAGTCACATACATCAAAAGCCGGGCAATTCTAACGTTACAACCAACTATTATGTTACAACAAAAATTTACAGATACTTAAATGTTTAATATCTTACACACAAATAAAACAACAACAACTACATATACTAAGGGGGGTCTCGATCTTGGAATAATAAAAGACTTTACAACACCAAGGCCTTGGAAACAGAGTACATAGCAAAGTACAGGACAATGTCTAAAATATGCGAGTTCCATTATCGCAAAAGTTGTGTGGAAAGTAGTATGTAGTAAACTATTAAAAGGGTGTAGGGGATTAGTATTTACTTTTGTTGGGTTACCTCTGGCATGCTTAGCCAACCCAACCAAGGTATCTATGGTTCAGCTCTGAGGTTACGAAAACTTTTTGAGTACAATTTCATGCTCAACAAACATTTTGCATATAGGGGATGTAATAGAATAACGTGAGTTGGGCATAAAATCATACTAATAAAAAACAGTACTTCCTTATAGTATCTGTATATTATCAAATGAGTCAAGCACATTGATATCAGAGCATTTACTATTGCATGGGAAACAATTTCCAAAGATAACATTATTTCCATTTCAATAAATATGTCAAACAATGAAACAAAGACAACTTAAAGTAAAATAATTCAACACTCCTGAGATAAAGAAGCTTTTTTAAGTAAAATTTCATGCTTCTCAAAATTTGTTCAGGATCAGGATCATGAAATTGTACTTAAAAAAGTTCCGTAATCTTGCGTCCAGATTTCAGACCCGGAATTCGACACCATATTATTTTTAAGTCATATTTTATATTTCAGATTATAAATAAATCAGTTCTAGAAGTAATCTTTTAGAGTAATTATTTATACAGTCAGACCCCGTTATACCGAACACTTCCGTTTTGTTGTTAAAATCTGAACGGTAAGCGAAAGAACCGGATCATCGGATCAATCATTCGATTTAAAGTATATATAGTAGGGAAATGTGTATTGTTGACCGGTAAGCGGAGAAACTGTGTCAACCTTCTCCCTGCTGAATAAAATGTTCAAAGTGTTCTATTTCTGCTTGTGATGGGGCAACGTAAGTCGCATTCAGCAGGGAGAGGGTTAACAGAGACCGTTATAATGGAATCTGACTGTATCCTCATAATGACAGACAAGTAACAATCTTCCATTGAAGTCTTTTTATGATTCATTGAGAAGTTTTCTGGGTGGACAGTGGACTTCGATACTGTATACATGTCCATACTTCCCCGGGGTATTGTCTTAGTGTAGACTACCAGTTACTTACCTGTATATTGGTAACCTGATGATGCGAGATTTGACCGTAGTCACAGGAGCAGAAGCAGGAGGCTTGTAACCGATCTTCAAATTTGTCAAATTAGCCCTCGGACTGGAACCGACAACCTCTAAACGTAGCATCGCTGAGAAGGAAACGGTTTCCGAAATCAGCAGACAAATTCCATGATCAATCCAAGAAAAGGTATCGCAAATATTTCAAACTGTAATATCTTCCTGAAAGTTATTCTTCAAGTCCAGGAACATCAGAAACGAAAGGCGTCATTCTTCTCCCGGATACAAATCTGTTTTCACTTTCTCACTGACAAGTACATTTGTCGTATTTAGCACTCACGACGAGTAAACACAACCGTACTGTTTACAGTATTATATAAATGAGTAAATAATTAATCTCACTGGACAGCAGTCATTTGTGGTCAAGCTTGACACAAGGACACGTCTCATTGGTCAGCGGTCCACTTTGTTGTCCACCCCCAAAATTAGCAGGTGAGAATTCCAGAGCAGAGAGCTGTCGCCTCCTAGTGAACGGCACAACAGTTTGTTTATCCGCCTTCTTCACGGAGTATTTTTAGACAGGATTGACCGTACCCCTTGTATTGCTTGCCATTACCCCACTGGAACATTGGTTCAGGACAGCCCACTACGATACAGCTTTCTGAATGGAGATTTCATTACACTGACAACAATGGAGTTCTTCACGACGGCCAGAGAGTAACTACATGTGACTGGAAGGAGACCAATTGCCAGGGAATATCTCCTGATTCGACTTCGCATTTGTCCTGCCGTACTTTAAAATCTGATAGATTACGACTTTGCAGAGTGAAATATCAACGTTGAGATTTCTAAACCCCTTTGAGTCTGGGCTATAAATTAGGTATTTCAATGATAAGGCCCAATAATCTATCATACATATAGGGTGTATACACACACCCAAAAGCTCTGGAATATTTACGCGTCGCAGTTTTCTGATAGGTCGAAAAACTGGTCACACTGTTCCCAAAGTTAGATCTCGTCTTTATCCTGCATGCAAATTCCTAATTTTACTTTCGGCTAACGCACGCCAATGAATGGAACTTTATGAACGCTAGGCAGCGAAATTAAGAAAGTTCTCAAACACCCCACCCAACAATGGATCAAAGCCGATGGCTGGCAGATTATTCTCCAATGTCAGGGATTATCAGTTCATCAGACGGCAGATTCGCGTACTGCCATAGTTAATATAGATGTCTCGTTAAGTAGATTTCTATCAGTCCGGTGAAGATCAACTTACTTCTCTGATAGGTGCTTGGCTGCCTAGCTGCCAGTGTACGAGGCAACGAAAGTAGCTTGTTGATTTCTATCGGACTCAGTAGGTAAATATGTGCAGTATAGCATATCAGATTATGTTTTACCCGATCTCACGTTTTTTCAATACATCGAGGGCTTTCTATTCAATTTCTAAGTCAAACAATGCATTACTCAAACATGACTATGACATTAAGAATTCAATCTGGAAATTTGTAGCACACATTTCTTTTGTCGACTTTAAAGTATGGATAAGTTTAATCTGATAAGAAAATATTTGCTTGTTGCTAAAGTTTCACAAGCAAAAACTAATAAAATCATTAACAAATTAGATGTATGGTATTCAAAATCTTGAAAGAAAACAAAATTCTACATTTTTCTCTCTATCAATAAAATCTTGATATTTCTAATCCAAATTTATTAACATTAAGAATTAATATTTAATCACACACATAAAAAAATAACATGAATAGTGTATGTCACATCCTTGATTAAACACACAATGATGCATCAATTCTAATCATTTTTTATTATCTACACCTACCTTCATTGGCAAACAATCGCCAAACAAAATTGTAATACTTTCTAAAGTGTTATTAAAGCGATAATTGAAAAAGACAAAGATATGCATTGCACAGTTGCAGTTGTACAAACAAAGAAACTCTTTGAAGCTTTGTATCGGTAATATTTGAAGTTTGGCCCCAGTGGTAAGGATCAAGTGATAAGGAATCGAGTAAGTCAACATCTGCCTACGACCAGCCTTAAAACAGCAGGTACCGTAAATAGCTCAAGATTGAGAAAGAAAAAAAACTCCATTTACATAAACATAAAATGAGAATTTGACCGCTATACAAATGTATCTTTTTAAGTACTAATCTAACAGGTAATCAATCATGATAATGTAAAACTTTCAATCACAAAGTAATCACATTTGGGTTCTAGCAATGGAAACATTCATAAAACCTACTAATCAAGATAATTATACAAACAATAAATACTAATAACAAATATAAACTTTCTACTAGACCTTAGGGTAACTTTAAAATTGTTAATTACCATCCTTGTAAATTGTAAATTAACGATGAATAAATTGCAAATGATAAACCAACCCCAGTAATACTTAGTCATTTGAAAGCTCTACAACTCAATAAATACCACAACATTAATGACGCTATATTATTGTATGTTTATAATATAACCATACACCATGGTTTTATGGTGAAAAGTATTGTCAGAAGGAAATAAAAGTTCCAAGTAATTCTTGTCAAAAGATCGGAAAGTCAACTGATGTAGACACACTGTATGAGCTTAATGGCAAAGATACACTTGGTTGTCAATGGTTGTTTGTGTGAAGGAAATGCTTTTTATTGTAAAGAAGCCTATCACGACTTTAACCCTCTCCCTGCTGGATTAGATACAGGTACAACTCATAGCAAAGAACACATATTCAGTAAAATCCTTAGGGTTCTTGCACGACATGAAATTCTAGATTGCCTGCTTTATTGTGTAATGAATATTGCCCTTAAGAATGATATGCCTGATTTTACACAGGGTCTGCAAGTATAACATTATTGCATACTGTTTGTTTCTTGTCAATAGCACCAATTCATGGCTGTAAAAATACTAAGTACCTCTATGCCTACGTGACGAGTTCAATATAACCTAGTCACAGAACGGATAGTACTAGACTATGACACTTTCCACAAATATATTTCATTTATTCATGCTTGGAAAAGATAACCTAACTGTACTGATAAAACATAAAAAAACATGTATTGCCATTCTAAGCCTGGTTCGAGACTTAATTACTCAGCAAGTTTGCCAAATCCATTCACATGTTGACTGGTAGCAATATATTTCCTAGTCATATTATACTGTGATTGACTAATAGCGAGTCGACATAAAAATGACATTAATGTTTAATTAAATTTACTCGTGGCTCTCATGCCCTGACGACACGTCTGATAAAAGGTTCTATAGTACAGCACGTGCTTATGAGACCTAGTGCCCCAAGTCTATTCAAACCAGTTAATTTACACCACAACTAAGGGCAGCATTGGAGCCAAGACCTCAATATGAAATCTGAAATATATTATGAACAGGAAAATAATCAATGATATTACTTCTACTAACATTGCTGCAATATGCTTCAAAGTTAGGCCACAGCAAATTAGATACAAGATTATCATCCCATCCCTAGATAACGCAACTGCTGGAGACAGCAAAAGACATGATAGTGATAACAGAAATCATGACACCTCACATAGTATGTAGACATGTTTTTAGACCATGCAAGAATCGTTCACCCATTTGCGATGGTTAAACATTTAATTATTTTACTAAATAGACTATGAGCCCAAATCAATTTAATTCTTGTCTTTCCTTTGCCAACTTACTGGTAAGGAGACACAAATAGTCAGTACACATTTTTACCATTTCAACTCCCTGGGGAATACACAACCCAAGCTGTCATTTCATGCATGAGTGAGTGAACGAGTGATTCTGGAGTTTAACATAGCTGTGGGAACATTTCACCCATTTGCAACGAATCCTGCATGAGAGATTATATTCATTTTTTTCTTCTGCTTTCTTTTTAAAACAGTAATACATGTACTTTCAAGTTCAATTAATAATGATCATTAAATATTCCACATGGATTCATCAACAATTGCCACCCAAAAGCTGTAATTAATTTAATAATAAACTATTGATGCCAGAGCACCCAGTTCATTGAAATCAACTGGTGCAAACAATCCGATTGACTAATACAGCACACCACCTGGAATTAAATGCTTGCAAAACTCTCCCCCATGCAAACATGCACTTTAAAAAAACCTAGCACAATACAACTGGGATAATGCAATGCTGACAATGTAAAGGTAAAAACCAGACGACCACACATAAATCTGTGGTTGTCGTCAGTGCAGGAGGATTACACAGATAACGCAAAGTCAACATTTCAACAATTTCACGATGGTAGCTTGCCAAGATCGGGGTAATATTAGAGCATGTGGAGAATATGCTTGGCACACAATTATAGGGTGGCATTACCCCACCCGTGCACAATGTAATCTCGTCCCTTCCGAGGATTTATGAAAACAAGTCTCTTCAACCACATACCAAATTGTTCGGCTGTCAAAGAAGAAACCATTTATATCGTCTTTTTCTAGGCTTTCCAGTGGCGTGTTTACTAACTATGACATACATGATGATATTTGGTCTGCGATTTACAATGTTAATAAGCATAAATATGATTATTAATTGTTTGATAATATATAAGAAAGCAAATACTGACAGTGTGCTTATTCATGGCAACATAATGTATGGAGCAAGGCTTACTAGTATACTGTATACCAGCGGGGTTTTTCTCCAAGCATTCTATGATTATGATCTTATAATAATCTTATGTATTTATGAGGTTTGCTATGAAAATGTAATGTCTTATTCAAATCTATCTTATTAAATATTGTTCATAAATAATTATTGCTAAAATCACCTTAGAAAAACGTCTTTAGGACAAAATGCATTATACAGTGATGGCATTTATTTAATAATGGAAACTACATCATTGTCACTTGTCAATCTCCATATATAAATAAATAATAGCTACCGTAACATTTTCTTACGAATGGTCTGGACAATCACAGTTTGTTGACATGCTTCGAGAATAGGTGTCAAGACAACGTGATAACAATTACATTGATTAATTAATGGATAGAAATTGAGTGACGAGTAAAAGATATTCTGAATCACTTGATTCTATCTTTCGTTACCAAAATAGATGATCCGAGTTGTGAGCATATTATTAAAGTATTTTATGAATGCTTCATGTATGCTTCATAATGCATTTTTCATGTACACAAACATACACCTTGAGAGAAAAAAAAATGACAAAACTGAAAGAAAGGAAAATATGTAAATAACAAACATAACCATGATAACAATAGACCAAAACATGCAGTCGGGTACACAACAAACAGTGCAATAATAAAATTGCACATTTTTACTATTATTATTATTATCAAGGGAGATGGTCAAATAGGGATTAAGAATTGCTTTATGATTATTTCACTAATATCACAGTGTGCATGTATATATTTGTACTAGGCCAGATTTTCACCAGCTGGTAGTGCTAGCTCACTAGCATATTCTGCAGTCAAAACGTGGATACCCTTCTTATACACATTATTAACCCTCTCCCTGCTGAATAAAATCAAAGTGTTCTATTTCTGCATGTGATCGGCAACTTAAAGTTGCCTTAAGCAGAGAGGGTTAATGAACTCTGAGCCAATTGCTTTACCATTTTAATGCTGAATGTCAAGCAAGGGAACAAGTACCACCTTTTAACATCTATTGGTACAACACAGCCGGGGATAAACCCACCGACCTATCAACAAGTATCATGCTTTGGGTTGACACAAACAAACCACTATGCCACGGAGGTGGGTGTAACAATTACAAATATTTATAATATTTCATATGTTCCTTTCAAACCTGGCTACCATAGATGACAACCAAGATAGTACACTAGCTATACCATCATGCAGTCATGCTAGTACTAGTAGGAACTGTTCTCCGTGGATGATTTATAAAAGTATAGATTCCGTGGGATTAAAACATCAGGCCTGCATTTCACAAAAAGTTATGCTGGTAGTCCAGGCCTAAATCAAGATTTCCCGCTGTAGTAAAAGTATGAGGTACGCCCTGATTTAGACCCAGACTATAGTATGACACTATCATCAAATGCAGACCATAGGCTTTGTGATTGTAGCACAAAATAAGTATGAATGCACAAAGCACTGCCATATCTGACCACACCCCTTTATACTGTTATAAATACAGGGTACCATAGCCCAGTCTGATTTCATTGTGTCATATCCATATAGGGGCTGCTCCTTTCTAGCTGTTCTGTCTGTACTTTCTGTCCTACGCATGTGCAGTTACCAAGGATCAACACCGCACAGTGTAACTGCGTATGCGTCGGACAGAAAGTACAGACAGAACAGCTAGAAAG
>JAUTBV010141592.1:1199-26380 GCA_032361325.1 Lepetodrilus fucensis
TATATAGTAGATGCTTTATCTGCATTAGCATCACACAAGATATATAGTAGATGCTTTATCTGCATTAGCATCACACAAGATATATAGTAGATGCTTTATCTGCATTAGCATCACACACGATATGTAGACGACCTGCGTTCTACGTAATTTCTTTTGGCGAAAATATGACGCCAATTTTCTTAGTTATAGCAAGAACACTTGGAGAGCATCAACTGAACCAGTTGTTTGTACTCAGATCTAGAAGTAGCATTGCCTGGAGTTTTAATTAAATACAAACTATGTATATTAACAAACAACATGTTTCATGAATGGTATATTACTCAATAAATATGTACAGATAACAATTATGTTTCGTTAATGTTCATACCATAGACATTATTATTGTTACAATTATTTTTTAAATGCAGTGTAAGAAATTATTAATTGAATCAGTAAATATAATTTCCATTAAGCTGTCCATGCCTATACTTTACAATGATAATTTAAGTTGCAATAGTTGCACCATGTATACAGACACGTACACACTTACTCCAAATCTTTACTTTACTATAAGCCATGGGATTTACATTATTTCCTCGCTACAAACCTACCGTATGCACCCCATATTTGTGTTTGTATATTCATATTTTTCATATTTTTGGAATGTAATTTCTTTGACATATGTACCGCCAGCTGTTACTTCGATCAGTAGACCTTACTTTCTTACTTATTAAGAGTCCTATTTTATGTGATAATTTATTGTAGAGACGTCATAAAACCAAAACTTGCCATGCTAATGTCCTCGTAGATCGTAGTTGTAGGTATATTACCAATAAAATCTCGCAGTTCTGACGACGCCAATCATGATTTTAAATCAGGGCTAATGCATTTAGCTAAGCAAATGCATTTCCTAGAAAGTAGCTGCCAATTTTTTTGTTTTTACTTTTAAAACGACTAGGCCTTGTTTGTTGAAGTAAGACAGTACACATCCTGTTTGTGTAAATCCGTCTAAACTTAAAGTTTCCCCATACAACCCATGTGTATTCAGGTCACATATGTGTTGTGCTAAATCTCTATAATCTACTATAATTATTTAAGAGACAATCTCTTGAAAGATTTGAGTATTGGGCTTGTTACGTTTCTTAAAAACTGACCTGTCGGACCTAGCCACATTGCCCAATTAGTCTGAATCCTATTCTATGTCTAGTTATTCGCGTTAACCAATAAGTTACTCCATCAGCAAACTAAATTTGAGAACAATCACATGTGGTTAGCCGAGATCAATATTTCATTAAATGGTTATACTATAAATATAGTTATGTGTCGATTAGTAAAACTATCGGGGTAAATTCAAATACACCAATAAACTAAAATATCAGGAATTAATGAGTATCGATAATTTTTCCTTCCGATTGATTTATCGATATGAAGTAAATTTGAATAATGTATCTCATAAAAGTTCACATTTCGTTAGTAGTTAGATCAAAGTAAAACAGAACACACCTGAGGCGAGAGGTATACACGAAAGTGTAATTTGCATCAGTTCTATACATTTTTGTCATTGAACCATTGCCTTATAACTTAATGTTTAACTCTATTCGTTCACACACAGTACATAGCAGTACACAGTAGTCAATAATATATCGGTAATGATCGATTGGTGGCCCTTGATTATCGACCTTAAATTATCGGTTTGATTCAAATTAGTGGGCTCTGTTAGGGACTTTTTTTGGCTGTTTGGTTCACATTCTTCCAAAAGCATCAAATTTGGCCCAGACGTTGTTCATACAATACTATTTCGATTTCAATCATAGTTAAAAAAGCAAAATGGCTAGAATCATGATCAATCCCACTTCTTTAGGGTTTTCGGGGTCGGGGAATCTATTTCTGATCTTAGTTCAATGATTAAAGGTAAAGGTCACCCTTCAAGGTCATGCTAAAGGTAAGTTGTGATGGTAAATGTTAATAGAAGTACAATAATGGTCATAGTTATATTTGAAACTATTATTTGGCCCTGATGTCATCCATACCATACAATTCCGATTTATTATGGGCGATCTCCGGTGGTCGCCACTTTGACAAAATCCAAAATGGCCGCCATACGGACTAGCAGTCAATCCTAGTTAAAGAACTAAAAGTCCTAGAATCGGAGTCAAGAAATCCGATTATGATCTTACTTTAATGATCTGAGGTAACGGTAGCCCAATTTGTGGGGTCACCGGTCAAAGTTATAGCTTTAAAATAATTGAAAATGTTTTATTCAGGAACATTTTTTAATGAATATATAATTCGGAGTTGACAACGCTATGCAAGTGTGCATTTAAAATGTTAAATACAAGTCAATAACCACTTTCAGAACAATATAGCAATGATTACCAGTGTTTGGGAAATGATTACTGTTACTACATACATGTAAATTTTCCAAGATGGTTTTTATTAATTCATCCGACTTGATATTTGCATAAGGCCGTGCATCGGTCACCTGCATGGTTGCATTTTCATATTCCTGCGCATGCCTTCGTGCAGCCACAAGGGGCGGATGGTAGCACAGTGGTAGAATATTGGACCTCGGAGCCAAAGGTTCCAGGTTCAAATCCTGCCCCGGTCCCGGCATCAATGTTCGCGAATTGATAGGATGAACTGACTGTAGAGTGACAATGCAGTTATCATCCTTAGTCTTGTCAGTACCATCCGGTACTTGCAGGTTTATTGTAACATTCACCGCTACGGATGTTGCAGGTTGCCTCGTGCCCTAAACTGACAAGTCGTAATATTAGTGAAAGAATCTAGAAAGTGAATCTAAAATCCCAGTTTAAAAGGAAATGCAGCCACAGTGCATGAGAATGGCACATGCCACTGAAGTGTCACTGAGAGTGGTCCAGTACAGTGGTTACCATGTACTGGTGATGTCTTTTGTGCCAGTCATACTCACTGGTAGGAAATGTTCAGCTAGACCACGGTGGTCGTGCATAAGGGCTTGGGCATATAAGGTGACAAGTATTTGCGGTTCCAGACTACACAGGCGGTCTTCTTGCATGTATCCAAGCAACTGTTGTGCTGTGGAAGAGGGGTAGTTCCAATGACTTTGATGGACCGATATCGGAGTATATGGTATGGACTGGAATGTCACGATAATTGTGTCCAGTGCCGAAGCCGAAGAGTGCCGATAGACTGGTACAGGTGGAAAGCTCCTCCTCAGTACCCACGTCGAGACCGTGAGTTGTGACCATCCTGAGGCGGACACAAGTATCCTCCTGCATCTGGCATATCGTACAGTGATGTTGTGGTTTTGGGTGGGCTTCGGTACTGGACAAAGTTATCGTGACATTCCAGCATACCATATACATATACTTCGATATCGGTCCATCAAAGTCATTGGCACTACTCCTGTTCCACAGCCTAACAGTGCGACACTTCACAGTTGCTTGGATGTGGCAAGAAGACCGCCTGGGCAGTTGGGAACAGCATACCAGACCTCATGATCACCGACACACTAGTAGTCCTTACGCACGACCCTGACAGCTTCTGTATTGATTCTATACATATGCAGAAGATTAAACACTTCATTGTACTCATGTACAGTACTCATGTACATTGTACTCAGTGTACACATGTACGTCAAGGTCTGTGGTTCAGCTGGTGTCAACAACGCCAGGCATCGCCTCTTCAACATGGCCACTTGAAACATCACACTTGCCCAAGCTGCGCTGTTCCAGTATGTAAAGCGAGCACTGTTACTAGATTCTACTTGAGACTGGCCACCTTGGTCCAGCTGGAAATCCTGACTTCAGTGAGGTTTTTGCACAAAGATCGATCAGTTAGGCCCCCTTTACACAGGACAGCGACCGTCATGCCTCCCGTGTGCCACCATAAAAATAACCAGGACGCCGTTGGACGCTCAAAGGATGCCGAATGGTTGCCTAGGCTGTTCAAATGTGGCACACAGGATGTTCAGCCATCGCCATGGACGCCATAGTCGTCGCAAATATTTGAACATGCTCAAAACAGTCGCACAACGGTCGCCGAGGGGTTGGTTGCTCAAAGGTGGCACGGAGGAGGCACATTGGACGCACACTTGTTGCCGTTGGTCGCCAATGATGGCACAGAGGAGACACAGTGGTCGCGTTGGTTGCCGTATGCTGCACAGTGGAAACACAGGGGAGGCAGGCAAGTGGCTCGGTGGACGCACAGGTCGCTCGTAGTTTTGGTTCAAGGGAGGCACAGGGGTCGCTGGAGAAGTTAGACAGAAACAGGATTTTCGTGGTTTAGGCGACCATTGAGCGTCTTGGACAGTTTGATGGTGGCACAAGAAAGGCACGACGGTCGCCGTCCTGTGTAAAGGGGGTATAACGCTTATGTGACATGTTCCATTCTCATGCAGTGCGGCTGCAAGAAGACATGCATGGGAAGATGCAAATGCAACAGCGCAGGTGTCTGATCTATTACGTCTGGTGTATTAATAACAAAGGCAATGATGACCAGTAGTACTTATTGTTGGCATCATAGAGCGCAAGCCATCCTGGAAAATGTACATGTATGTATTAACAGTAATAATTTCCCAGACATTGGTAATTATTGCTATATTGTTCCGAAAGCTGTTCTTGAATTATTTTCATTAAAAGATTTTCCTAAATAATTATTTTAAAGCTGTAACTCCTGATCTTTGACCAGTGACCCGCAAATTGGGTGAACATGACATCCGATCATTAAAATAAGATCATAATCGGATTCCTTGACCCAGAAAACTCATAAAAAGTGTTTTTGTTCATGATTCTAGGACTTAGTTCTATAACTAAGATTCACTATACGCCCGTATGGTGGCCATATTGGATTTTGCCATCATAAATCTGAATAGTATAGTATGGACGACATCAGGGCCAAAGAATGGTTTCAAATATAATTATGACCATTACTACCTCCTTTAACAAATGCCTACCCAAAATGACCTTTAGGATGACCTTGAAGGGTGAACTTCACCTTAAATCATAAACATAATATCAGAATTTTGCTTTTTCAACTATGATTAATCATTAACCCAGGTAGCGGCCATGTTGGATTTGGCCAAAATAGCGGCCCCGGAAGTCGCCCATCTTGGCGCCCGTCAGAAATCGAAATAGTATGGTATAGAGAACGTCTGGGCCAAATGTTGTGCTTTTGGAAGAATGTGAACCAAAAAGTCCCTAACAGCCCCCACTAGATGTAATTAATGCAAAAATGAAACAGAATCACTCATCACTATTTTCCAGGCAAGGCTATCATGAAAATACCATGCATAGACGATGATTCAGGGGGAAATGGACTATTTTCCTTGGGGATTGTTCCAAATTTGGATAATGACGTGGATCACCGGAAAAAGAAGTTTTGGCTGGCTGGGGTCGATCTCTATGCGGATATAGAGCTACTGCGCAGAGAATCTTCCCGCAGACAAAGCTCTCCGTATATCTTGAAACTTCTGGCGGTTGACATGCCAAAGAATGGCCAGCGCAATACGGGAACAGCTGTTGTAATAATTAATGTGAGTCGGATTGGACAATATAACAATAATTTCGCGGTTCACACCTGTTGTCTGCAGTTTGGTCGTGAAAGATATGATGATGCGGATGATGATGATGACGATGATGATGACGATAATGATGATGATGTGGCGATAACAGTAATAATACTTGAAAACGTTAAATACAAATACACAAAAACGTATATAACTAAATTGGTAAAACTATATAAAAGTACAAACCTGCATGTCATGGATGAGATTCCATCTCAAAGTATACCGTCATAGGCACAGGGGAGATCCGCATGGGTAACTGCAGTTACCCGCATCCAAAATGGCGTAGGGCTAAAATTGAGATTTTGTCGATGTGAGTTTTCATGTTTAACGAGTATTTGTTATATGTCCATTTACGGAAACTGCAAGATATTTATAAACTATGCGTTTTAAATGAGCATTTTCGAATGAGATATCGAGCATTGAAAATAGCGTATGATAGGGATATTCCGTCCTTGTTGTAGTTGGAGCACAAGAAGCACCAGCGTGTGAACGACCACAAGCCTAAGTGGAGGTATCCAGTTGCAGACAACAAGCTATACTTCCAGGATCAGAGAATATCAGAGGTGGCAGCGCCAGGAACTGTAGTTATGCGTTTCTCTGCAGAGGACGAAGATCCGGGAACTATGGTGGCTTACATGATACACTCCATAAAAGCCGGTTAGTTGTAGTTTGAAGACTACCATCCAATGACAATGTGGAGGCTCCATCCATCCACCACAATACCATGTTTTATAAGTAAAGCAATAGCAGTAGGCTAACCTACTATTGGTAGTGGTAGTCCGGTTATTTAAACACATATTTTATACTAATATCTTAGTGCTACCGAACAGTAAAGATATATGAACGTGCAAACACTTGTTTCGTCAATTTTATTTCAGTACAACTGCGTGGTTGTCTCATACTTTCAAAGTGTAAAATTTATTCTTAACCATTCATAACACGATACTATACTAATTAGAATATATAACACCGCATAATATTATGAATATTACGTATTATAAACAATATTTATACAAGTATTATTAGGTGCCGTTTTCGCTAGGCCGTGGTGCCGTCCTCGCTCACGAAAATTGGTGCCGTTTTGCTGTGGTGCCGTTATAGCTATAACCCGTCATTGCTAGTAGTATCAACCACAAGAACTATTAAAGCGGAAATTGTTCAACTATTTCCATTTAAAAAACCTTTATTCCACTAACCATGTCTAACTACCAACCTAATATAAATGATCTTAATCAGATGAAAACGACAACGCCACGGGGCCATTTCTGATAGACTTGAAATCAGGAGTACTGAGGACGTCGGGTCTACTGGACTGTGACCAGGCCACTGGAGGGGTCAGGTCGTACACCATCCTCATCATAGCCACAGACGGCGAGCACATCATCAACGGCTTCCTCCGTGTTCTGCTGGACAACGTCAATGACAACAAGCCTGTATTTAACACAAGCTTGCATACTGTCAGCGTTAAGACTATCAATACTATAGCAAAGCCTATCGCCGAGTTTCACGTCACAGACAACGACAAAGGTCCACCCATTTCTCTCAGCCTGTCTACCAAAGACTACCACTATTTCAGACTCATTCAAGAATCGGAGAAATGGTTGCTGAAATTCCGCATTGGGATTGCCATTGATGACGCCACCATACCTCACGTTGTGGTGGTGACTGCCAGTGACAATGACAATCCTTCCAGGTTTGGTCGAGCTATAGTTGTCATCAACGACATTGCCTGCACAGTAGCTTCAAATGCAAGTTGTAAGGAACTAGCCAACTCGAAGACAAGTGTGGTGGGGAAGGCTGCACCGCCAGGGTCAAAGGACACACAGTCCAGCACGCACACCACACGGACGCTTGACCCAGCTGACCACCACGGCGTCCAGCTTGGAGTGGACTACACGGAGGGATCGCAGACCGACCCGGGGGTCAGCAATATACTAGCCGACTACGGTAACTACGCACTATTTGTTATACTGAAGGTAAACATTTAAGCAACACTGAATGTATCGTCCTTTTTTATTGTATTTAAAGTCATATTAAATAATTCTGCTTTTAGGATATTTTCGTTAAATTAAGCATACTACTAATCAATCCGCAAACTGTCAGACATTGGTTACATGCACCCCGGTTCCATCCTCAGAGTGAAGTGGTCGGTGTGCCCTTAACGTGACGTCATATGGCCGTGCGTATAAGATGGAGCCAAATACACCATCGCCGGTGTCTCGCATTAATGGAACCAACAATTATTCACAGTTGAATCTCGATTTAACGTTCAATTTTCCGAACAAATATATAATGACAATATTGTACATTTTCGTAACATAATGGCGGCCATTTTGAAAATTGTAATGACTATGAATATAAAAAACTCACTTCCACTGTATGAATATATTCGGGCTAATATAAATAGTCATCTTACGTGTAGTTATCTTGATTGGTGCCATATTTATTACGTATGGACCTATGGACTAATATAAACAGAATCATCTTACGTGTAAGTTTGATTGGTGCCATATATATTTCTGACAATTTTTCGGAACCTCGATTAAAAATCATGTTTAATCACTGGACTATTTCTGACGCGATATTGATAAGATGTGCTGATGTGCTCGCATGATTACTGCAACATTAAGAGCTACGGATGTTGCGGGTTTCCTCCTCCCATAAACTAACAAGCTGAGATATGTGATGTAAGTGAAAGCGCGTTTAAATCCCAAGTATGTTAATTAAAACGTATTGTGTTGAGTTGACTGTGCAATTTGTTCCTGTACGTAACAGCGTGCCCACCAGTGAAGACGACATCAGCAGAGAGTGCTAGAACCAGCCTGTACTTGAAGGTAGCCTGCGCTGTTGAAGGACTGATCATCGTGATGACCATGCTACTGGTTCTAGCCAAAAGATGTGGATGGTGAGCACTAAGCCGCACTATTTGAAGATGGCTTCCACCTTCGCAATATACATATTTATTACCCCAGCGTGATGTTTCAAAGTGTGATTTATCGAAACGATATCCACCTCGTTAAATAGGACGTATCAGTTTCTATAGTAGGATTAATTTAAATAGAGCCCATGTTTTTTTCAATTTATAAATTATACAGGAGTTTGAGCCTAGTTTGCTTTAAGTTTTTCTGAAAACTGACCCAAACCCCAGTAGATTCTGGTTATGTACCATCTCCAGCCTGGGAAATGGCGCTTTAGCAGTGTTTAGCAAACTAATAAAATAAAAAGAATACAAAATTTAAAACTTCTAAATTTAGAAAATATTTTGCACTTTAAAAAAGACATGTTTTTCAAATATTCGCAAAATATCATATTATACATCATTATCATACAGTATGTATAATCTTATAAGATAGTCCCAATGCGATGTTTTATGATGAATTAGGATTTCAATAGCAGAAATAAGTTCAACCATAATATTTCAAAGTCAATATTTCAAAGTCAAGGTCATTCCAAAGAAATGGTAATAATTGAAAAAATATTATTTCCGCACATTTAAACTTAAAAAAGTAAGTGATAAAATACATAATGTGCGATCATATCAATTAGAATTGTGAAAGTGCATAGTGGTCTTTCAAAATATTCAGCATTTAATTTTAAAACACTAGTATTAACCCAGCAACGATTACCATAGAAACACCAATCAGGTAGAAATTACAATTCCTAATATATATCAATTTTGAATGGTTATATATACAAAGATCCCCGGTTTGTTTCTATAGAATGTATTTGATGTTTATTTTCAGTCTGAAGAAAGCATCCGCGGCGGCTGGGCAACCAGAACGTAAAGAACCATTGGGATGCGAGAATGGTAAGCACTATGTTTATTAACGGACATCCTTTCCATATCTAACGTATTAGTACACTACTGGTAAACTGTGTGAGCATATGAAATCGTATATATTCCCTGTACTGTAGTACATTTATGAAGTTTTACCTTCGTACGTCTACAAAATACGTTACCGTGTCTACTTGTGATTCAGACTTATATACTGATTTTATGATTCACTTCAGCAATGCGAATCCACGACCACCAGCGTCGTCAGTCTTTGAAAAAGAAAGATGGGAAAACGCCCGTGAAACCGGGACCATCATATCGAACCTCAACGCCAATGCCTAGTACTCATGTGGACACTGTCATCGAACTTCCGGTACAGTCCCCAAAGAAGGTGCACATTGTACAACCAACAGAAAAGATGGTGACTCTACAAGAAACTCCAACGACGTCAGAACTGATGATAGACGATGAAATGTCACTGAATGCCAAAAACAAATTTCTTGGTTTGCGAAAGAAGGTTCGCCATGCAGATCCAGTGAAGTTGTACTCAGATCCTTGTGGAGTCAGTCTCTATGACAACGACCTGACGTCTGTTGCTAGGACAAGGTTCTTGGAATTAATCAAACAACCAGCTCAGCAGAGTACAACCGACACAAGTGACACGATCTTCGTGGCTAAAGACAAATTCTTGCACTTTCTGAAGCAAACACCTTCAGATGCTCCACTTGAAATGTTAACGTATCTGGATGAGCGTGATACTGAAATTGTGGCAATAGCGAAAGGAAAGTTCATCGGACTTACAAAAGAACGATGCACTGCCGAGTTGGATCTTACAAATGAGTCTGCAACGCTAGATATAGTATCGTTGCTGGATGGCAGCTGTTTCGAGGACAGCGAGGACACTATGATCACAGTGGCCAAGGACAAGTTCCTCACCATGCTAAAGGAGAATGACCGCCAGGATTCGTTCATGACTAATAACGATGCTATACTGGAATATGCTGCAGGATACAATCCCAGCAAAAACAACGTATACGTGGCCAAGAATAAGTTCTTTGAACTCCTAAAGAAGAATGGAACAGATGACCAGATTGACGACGAGGTGCTAGCAATGTCCCAAAGCAAGTTGATGGAACTCTTGAGCAGCGAAGTAGATCCGTGGTCAGCCGATGACAATGCCGTGATGAAGTATGTATGTGGCGTGGACCCAGAGAACGGAGATATGTTCATTAAGAAGGATACCTTCATTTCCTTAGTAAGGAATACTGGCAAGACAGACAATGATATCATAGCTGTTGCAAAGCCTAAACTTGCTGAATTATTACAGGGCAACTCGGAGAATCCAAAATGTAATGATACACTCAATTACTACATCATTGCTGTCAGTCCAACTACTGGAATGGTATATATGTTCAAAGACAAATTCAAAGCACTTGTTCGAGCAAACAGAAAGGGCCTAGACGAATTACTGGAAGTGAACATGGAGCTAATGCATCGTTTGCCAATCCCTGAATCAGGAAAGGGGAATACTGAATCCTTGTTGAAGTCTTCTTCTCTTGGATGTTCCGAATCTAAGAAATTGCTATATGTATCAAAGACAAGATTTACTGATCTAATCTGCTCTAAAGGAAGCGGGTCTGTTGTTTCTAACGGCAGTGAGGTATTGGAGTTATCCAAGGAAACCCTAGCTACCATGATCCAGACAGCAGGAGTGGACATGAAACCTGTAGCAGTCAACAATGACAGCGCCTTTGTCATCAAGGAGGATTTTCTTGCGTTGTCACAGCAGGGCGGCGGTGAAGATGGCTTGGTTGTACTGGCCAAAGAAAAGCTTGCAGACATTATTGACAGTATTGATGGCAACAACGAATCCTTCTTGAAGAAACATGCACTGGCTTTCACACCGTCACCTGGTGAAGTATACATAGCAAGACAGACGTTTATGAGTCTCATAGATGAAAAACGATCCAAAACCTCGCCACACGGTCTGAACGACGAGGATGAATTGGTTTATGTCCCACAAGACCAACTCGACGACATTATGAAAAATATAAAGGACCAGCGAACTAATGCTTTCATCCAGAGAAGTACAGAAGCAATCAATCCTGCAACGGGAGCAGTATACATGTCAAGGAAACGGTTTCTGAATATTACCAACAAAGAACATTTTCCTGGCGGTGAGGTGTTGGAAGTTGTTAACGTGGCAAAAGATACCCTTCTGGAAATGCTCTCGGAAGAGGAAGGATCAACATCAGAAACAAATACTACCCTATCGAAATATGCAATGGCATTTTCATTAGATAACCGTACTGTACTCATGGCTAAAAGTAAATTTGCATCCTTGCGAAAAGCTGCAATGACCACATTAGGAAATGAAGACGGTACAACAGATACAAATGACTTGATAGCTATCACAGCCGAGTCATTGTCACAGATAGCCGAGCAAGATGAATGCGAGTCTGTGGATGCTCTTGTGAAGAAATATGCAACTGCTTTCAATCCCCAAACGAAATTAGCTTATTTGGATAAACATACGTTTATGAATATCGCTAAACGACAGATATCGGCCAGCCGAGCAAGTGAAGGAGATGCAATTGTTGCCATTCCCAAAGAAACACTGGCAGAGTTGACTGCAGGAGTAGGAAACAAAACCGCTAAAGCCAGGATTATGAACTATGCTGTGGCATTCAATGAGTCGCAGAGCACTGTTTATGTTGCAAAGAGTTGCTTTATGAAACTGATGGAGCAGAAAGCTGACATTTCTGATGAAGGTGGAGAGAGTAACGTGATTTCAATATCTCAGAAGAAACTGGACGAGATGATAACTGCTTCTGGTGATAACACGGCGGCTTCCGGTAGTGCAGACTCAGTAAAACAATTGGCCTTGGCTGTGAATCCACTTACTAAAACGGTATACCTGGCTAGGAAGAAGTTTGCTGATTTAGCAAAGAAATATGTCAACACCAGTGGAAAATCGAATCGCGGGAATGATATAGTTGCCCTTTCAGAAACGCAAGTATCTCATATGTTGAAAGGTGCAACTAAAGACACCTCTGACATGCTGAAGAAATATGCATTGGCATTTAACAAAGGGAATGACAAAGTATATTTTGTGAAAAATAAATTCCAGGAGTTGGTCTCGTCAGTTAAGAAAGCTAAAGCTGTGATTGAAACATCTGATGAGACGAATGAAGGAAGTGGTGAGTGTGTCGCTGAAGTGGTTAGTACGTCATCCAGAGATGTGAAGAACATCGTCATTCCAACAGCTTCAGCCACAGCAATCCAACATGCGTTTCCTGATCTTCACACAGAAGAGAACACCCAACTTGTGACGAATGGAAACCAAATTGAACAAAATATTCATGCATCTGTTCAGAATACTGTTAACGATACCCTGAGTAATGTAGATACTGATGAGCCATGTCTTCCTGATTCAGATACTTCATTGTCCTCAAACTGTCCAAATCAACTTACCCACCAAGCGTTAGGTCTGGTCCCTGTTGAGATTGTGCAGACAGAGACCATTCCACAAACACTGCACATAACTCCTACCGTGGAGGTCCCGAGACAAGCAGCAGTGTTTGAGATCTCGCCTACACCCGTGAACAGCGCTAATGATGACAGATCCTCAGTAGATGCCGATATGAACGATATGCCGATGCACCATGACTTCAGTGCATTCGACGATAAGTCTGGGGTGAGAGACTGCAACAAACGTGAGCGGGAACACGAGGCATGTGCCTTGGCCACGTCTAGTGAGTATGCCAGTGACGTCACGGGCAGCGACAGCGACACCAGTGGATGCACCACCATCCACAACCCCCGGGTAGTCCTAACAATCACGGACGACTTTGATGACAACGAAGAGTTAGATGGAATTGCCAAAACACAGTCGTCGGCACAGCATCCTAGCATGTTTAGTCAGCCGGGCGCCAGCAGGGAGAGCAAAAGCAAGAAGAAAGTCAAATCTTGGGATCCTGAAGTTCGCGATAGGTTATACGCGTCTAAAGAAAATATTTGTAAAAAGTCGTCTAAGCCAAAGAAGCAGACAAGAAAAGGATCCAAGCTTTCGCCGGAGCTGTTTTCGTCTGACGTTGCAGGAAGTTCTCAGCAGAAGACGAGGCGTCCTAGTGTTGTGAGGAGGAAGAGTGCGCAGGTGCGTCGCAGACGTTCGGCTGTTCACCCAGAGATGGATGTAATCACATCGGAAACGGATGACTATTTAATAGGGAAGCCACCAGTATCAGACGCTGATTTGAATACTCAACGAATCAAGGCAAAGTCAAAGAAAGACAAGACCATGAAGAAATAGCTTAATGGAACAGTGTTTATAAAACGTAGCATAATTTACAATTAAAATGCGATATATAATGTAAGAGTTACATCCGCACTTTCCTCGGTCTATCGGTCAATATCCCTACAGTTTTGGTCGTGGGGCATCACGACCAAAACTGTTGAGATATTGACCGACACACCGAGGAAAGTGTGGATGTAACTGTCTTATACCCCTCTTCCGGTCGAGTACTACATGGCATACAATTTAAATGTACAATATATGTAATTTCTGAGGAAATATATGTGTAACATAGTGCAAGTTGTCATAGATCAACGATCCGCCAGATCACCCATGGGGACCCTCATAAACTGTTTATGCTTTTGGATGAACACTTATTTCGTGCTGCACATGGCATGATTGTGTACGTGCCATCATAGTCACATGACTTGCTTGAATATGTCAAAACTAGATAAAACGAATGGTTTCATCTTCAGTCAGCTAGTTGGTCCCGTTGTAGCGACTGTGGAATCAAGATTATGTTTTGATCACCAGACTGATTCGATCCCAGGTTCGGGTACATATGTGTACATCTCGATGAAGGGAACGTGTATGTGTATTTCCCATATGTGTACACTTTCTCCGAAATGAACGAATTAATACTTTGAAAAAGTGTAGGTTCATTTCTGATAGTACCTACATTTTCTCTGAGAAAGTGTAGGTGTATCCGGATATACACCTACACTTAGAACAAAAGAAACCACGGCACGAGACCGGAAGAGGGGTATAAGGTCATGATATATACTTCATACATTGGTATTTTCAATGGCGATCTAGCTATATATTGGTTACATATTGGTCGCGTATGGTTGGATTCAATGGCACAATAACTATTTAACTAGCTTCATCATGTTGGTTATGCAATACAGTGGAATGGAAGATAATGGATTCCAACCCACCAACCACCTCACAAAATAACAACCACCCACCCCAACTGTACAGTGTATTGTTACTCAAATACATGATGTGATTCTTCTATGAAATTCCAAATTGTGCGATTCTTTTACGAATCTGCGATTTTTTCAAGAGTATGTGGAATTGTCCAAAATCGAGCCATCAGATAGATGTATAAGATTTCCCGGCAAATAAGTTGTAACAGTTTGCAACAAATCTTGTGCATCCACTCAACCATCGATCATACCGTGATAGCAATACCTATCTGGACTGGAGAGTTCCTAACTTGAAACTGTGTTTACTTACCGGTCGAAAGATACAACATAGGAGTACATGTCATTGCACACCAACGGCGGATTTCGCGGGGACAAACTAAGCGATTTACGTTCTGAGATAGAACCTTATCACATATATATATATGTATGTGCTTGCATAACCACAATTCGCAAAATTTGTCGCAGCGACAAATTCCAATAAAAATAATTCCTATCTTGGTTTTATTTTCGCCGCTGGTTGTTGCGGTGATACTATCAAAATTGATAGGCCTGTATAATGGACAAACGAATTTCGATCTGAGACTAATGACGTTTGATGTATCCACCCAAAAGTTGTTATTTACTAATGTACTCAGTCTCCAGTACTCAATAGTTATCAACATATTTATGTTTTATATGAATATAGGGAACGTTCCGCTATTTACCTTGTCTTTGATACATCAACTGAACTATGAAGGAATTGCGAGAAAACATTGCCTGTGCGTAGTATATGTTTGTCGTACCACTGAGTTATGTCCCCTTGTATTGACATAATGAAGCAAATAACAATACGACCATATTCAGGTTGTCTATCAGTAGACTACAGTGGGTTGCAGTGGATATTTGTCTACCAAACAGCGGTGGAAAGGTTTTTGAAAGTACAAACATGATTCTATGTATTTCAAGTGAATGCATTTTGCAGTTGTAGCTAAGAACTAGTCCCAAACCACCATAAATATCTGTGATATTATGCCTTTAAATCATCGCAAATGGGTGAAAGATTCACTTGTATATTTTACTTAACCTGTGTTCAACAATCTTTATTAAATTTTGGTTAAATTAGTACTTTACATTGCAGGAGGATTATATTTCATCCATATGCGACAATGAATACATGATATTCTGTCATACTAAACCCTTGTGTATTCTCTTGATCTGCCTAATAAATCATGCTAATCACTTCTGTGCGTGGTGTGCTTAAGCACCCAGTCTGGTGCTTGTAATATACATGTCTGTTTAATGCCATATTGGAAAGAACACCTGTCACCTGGTGAAAATATATTACCCTAAAATTACTAAGCAGGCATTCTGACATGCCGGTTCATATTTCAAAAATAATTTAAGATTTGTTTTCTCTGCTCTTACATATGGGTATAAATAATTCCAGTTATAAAATTATGTCTTGGAAAAATTATTTAATGACTGGTTACTGGAATTCTGAATGTTAAAGGGTATGCCATTTCTTCAACATAGAACCCATAAAGGAATTTTGAATAGTTAGATGAATATTTAATCGTAATGATGGACAATTTTACAACCATGCTCCGAGATTCCGAAGCGTTTTTGAATATAATGTTATGCTCAACTCTAGGTTTTGTTCACACATTTCCGTATACAATTTGAATTCTTACTCAAAATATTTTTTATGAAGTTGTTATTATTTTTTTTAAATATACATTTTGGATGATGAATAAAGAAAATGTCTTGTATGTTTTATTATATTTTAATCTTTTATTTATTTCAGAAAAATTCCAAAGGCTACAGCGACTTTTGTGTACGTAATGTGGAGCACAATGCGTTCGGAAGACGCGAGATCGAGATCGCTGAACAAGGTGAGATAATATCCTTTCAGCAGAAATTTAAAGTTCTACTCTTGTTAGTTCATTCATTCAGTCATCACAAAATAACTCATTGTCGATTATATACAATACCGGTACCTTATTTTTCAGCAATATTCTGAATCTGATTCTGATAATATCCATTCAGCGGAAACTAAAAGCTCCACTCTTACCATAACTCATTGCAAAATAACTCATCGTAAAATGACCATTGTCGATTTTATACAATACCTTATTTTTTCTGCAATATTCTGATTTCTTTTTTAACAAGAAAGATAATTATTGCCTTGGGAACCACATGTTTCCTTGGCAACTGATGCGAGCTAACAGAATTGTGCCAATTATTAAGGATGAATCTATATCAATAAGACATTGATTGGATAAACGGCAGTGTCTGATAGCTAGAGCAAGCTTTTAAGATGTGTTGGAGTATTTCTTTGACCAATATCTGTCGGCGGTGATTTGTGTTTGATATTATCAATAAGATAGTAATTGCGATGGACTCTATCATACACTCAACAAAATATATTAAGGGTCGGCAGAAATTTTATGGGGAGCATTTTCTTTGTGAGGAATCTGGTGTTGTCCTTCTTCCAATGTGTCGAAAAGTTCTTGAAGAACACCTGGCCCCCATTTCATGACAGTGTCCTAACTAGTTAGAAGCTCCTAACCCGAGTTATCACCTCGTAAAGTGTTTCAAGACCACGTCACAAGTTATATACCTTCTTAAATCGGCATCTAACTTACGAGGTGATAAGCTGGATCATAACTTTAGGAGCTGCTAACTTTAGGAGGCCGTCGTGAAACGGGGGCCTGGAGCCTGTGGTTGTTTGGATATTCTTCATTGTTAAAATAATATAGGCCTAAATTTATCTGTTCAAAAAGGCTAATGACTCTTAATTAATTATATTAATTATATATTGAGTATTATATTCAATAACACTAGCATTTCCCAAAAATATTGTAAGACCAAGTGAGCTACACGGACTAACGTCACCACAGTTGTGCGTGTCCTTGGAACATCCATCTAATCTGTTCTTACCCAGCACGTTAACTTGTTACCGAACGTGTAATCTATGATCTTACGCCTGGCATTATGAGGCTTTCAGTTCGGTGATTGCATTAAAGGAAAAGAAGTGTGTGTGTATGTACTAAGATACTAAGAGATGTGTTCGTGTATTTCAGAGATGCTAAGATATTAAAGAGTTATGTAATCTATGGTCTTACGCATGGCATTATGAAGCTTTCAATTCTGTTGTTGCATTATATATGTGTGTGTGTGTGTGTGTGTGTGTGTGTGTGTGTGTGTTAAGATAGTAAGATACTAAGAGATGTGTTTGTGTGTTTCAGAGATGCCTGGACTCATGGCATTGCGAAGACGTGCTGTGGCAGATAAGCCGCTCGTGGGCGCCAAGATAATTGGCTGCACGCATATCACCGCACAAACAGCTGTAAGTAGCCGCTAACTCCCCACACACAATTTCCGCCCAGTAGCTGAGATTAAGATCTTAACGCTGCAGCTCTCGTCCAAATTTCAGCTTCTTTGTCGGAAGTTCGCGAACGCCAGTGCTGCTGAGGAACGATTTCAAGATGTCACGTGTCACATCACGTGGTAACCAGTCACATGATCGTAACCACAAGAGCTTGGTCACATGGTAACCAGTTATGATTGCAACCATGAGAGCGTTGTCATGTGGTAACTTGTCATGTAATCGTAACCATGAGAGCTTGGTGTCACGTGATAACCAGTCACAAGATCGCAACTGTGTCTAGCATTAGGATTCGTGGATTATTTTTCATCTGTCGTACCGAGTTTGGTTAAATATTCTTTGTGCAGACTGACCCTCTTCCTCCAGAGCTTCTCACAAGAATAACAAGCCAAATCGAGGATGGGGATTCCGATGGATTTAACCGAATATACTGCTTCATTAATCTTATCTGTAGTGCCATGGCACATATTTGTCAGCCTACGGGACTTTGTCTTCAGTGTTCACTGCATCCTTCCGTATCGTCTCCCTGTCATTCTGAGATTATCCCGCATCTCCAGGCAGTCTGGGATACAGTCTGGGATACAATCGCAATTCTTCAAAGTCTTCATTCCAAACCATTTGTATTTGACATACAGACGACCCTCAATTTAACACTGTTTAGCTGACCGCAATATGGGCTAATCCGCCGGCGGAAGCTCGACTGGCTATTTATAGATCGGGCGTGGGTCAAGTGACCAATTTGAACAGATCCATTATTGAAGTCGGAAGAAGCGTGACATAGGTGTAGGCGGATACTTTCCTGGATTCCAATGGTGAAACTATTTGTCAATAATATGATCGTGGATGTGTTTCATTTTGGTAAATTAGGCTACTAAAAAAATGGCTTTTACTAAAAAATTATGTTATTTATTTAATCGGGTATTAGAACATATTATTGGTGAAACAATGTACTGAAATAAAAGAAATGGAAGTGTTCAAGATTAAAAACTGAATGCTGTACTAATATGTCTTGGATAATAACTCTTCTCCAATATGGTTTTAAATTTTAATTCATATTAATCGAAATACATGGATCCTTCCATGAATAAATGTTTATGCTTTAGTATAATTGTACTTTGCATTTAAAGTTTACTCTCTGTATTCAATACAATTTGGATATTTTTTTGTCAGTTTTTACAATCCAATGAAAGTTGACTCTATTCACACATTCACTACTGATACGTGATGATGAGGACGATGTCCCTGTGGCTGTAGTAGTTGTCGGAGGTTTGTTGTTGCCTTCTGTAATGCTGAATACTTGCACTGGTAGGAGAGAACTGGCTATCAGCTAGGGAGGCTTGGCACTGATCGGCATTGATTGATCAGCTGGTCTGGTCCTCCAGTCTATCTGGCGAATCTGGAAATGGAAGGTTTTCAGATTGTCGGAGGAGCTGATGGCATGATTTATTCCCCTTGACCCCTACACACACGTCTATGTGCGGCGACACCCATGCACACACATGCACACACACATGCACTCACACATGCACACACACATGCACACACACATGCACACACACACATACCCATTCTAAAACTATCTTTTGCCACTCTTCTCGATTTCTGGATTGCATTCTATATTAACGGTCCGCTATTGTTACTTTGTCCTCGGTCAGGGCTGCTCATTTGACATCCCTGTGGATGACGTTCTATTTGGGCTCACAAGGCTGTGTTTGTAACGGCTGATTAACTCTGCATAATTGCTCTCCGGTCTTGAGAAAATACTGTAGGAAGATGGCCAATAGGTTCCATCCTGTTTCTTCTGATCAGTTGATGTAATAATGAGATCAATGGTCATGCCAGTAGGCCTTGCTTTGCTTCAAAGGTTCTACCAATGTCCCATTCCATCCATCTATCTATAAGTGTGACAATCTGTCAATCCATCCATCTAGTTATCTCCATCCATCTCTCTGTCCATTCATCGGTCTTCATCCATCCCCCTGTCCATTCATCCATCTGTCAATCCATCAATATTTTGTTCATCCATCCATCTGTCAATGCATCCTATCCATATGCCAAACCATCCATCTGTTAATCCATCCATCTGTCAATCTATCCAACCAACCATCCATCCATCTGTAAATTCATCAATCTTCTGTTCATCCATCCATCTGTCAATGCATCCTATCCATATGCCAAACCATCCATCTGTCAATCCATCCATCTGTCAATCTATCCAACCAACCATCCATCCATCTGTAAATTCATCAATCTTCTGTTCATCCATGCATCTGTCAATCCATCCTATCCATATGCCAATACATCCATCTGTTAATACATCCATCTGTCAATCTATCCAACCATCCATCTATCAGTTAGTTATATAATGTGTAATGTCTGCCTTTCGGAAATGAATAATTTATAGTAAATTATAGTAAATTATTGCCCTGTGATACATCCAACCATCTGTCAATGTTTTCAATTCATCCATCCATCCATCCAACCCTATCCCAGTTCCACTACACAGTTCTTCAGATCTATTGCTACATCAGATGTCTCCCTCGTTGGTTGATGTCCATCCATTGGATTATTTTGAGTCCATTTTCTGCCACCATCACATGTTATATAGCACCGCGCAGGAGTTATTAATAGTGCTGTAAATGGCGAGTTCTCCTAAAATAGTCCGCAAGTGTTGAATCGACACGGTCCCTCGAGGGGCATCCATCTTGTACAGATCCTGGTTTATTACGGGAGCGCTAAGGGCGAAATGTTGCTCGTGTTCTTTAAGGGATGATACATGAAATATGCCGACTCTGGCAGCTGGAGACAAATCTTATTGATGTATTGCTTGCCGTAGCCGCTCAGAAAGAAAGAAATACCTTTTTTTAAATTTTAAAGTTTGACATTAGAGGACCTTTCAAGATTAGTGTCAGTTTTATCTGCATTGGAAAGGTAGCTTTAACTTACTTTTTGTTTAACTCTCTCCATGCTGTAAGCAACCGGGGATGCCCTAAAGAGCAGTAATCCAGTAGTGCCTAATCCAACAGGGAAAGGGTTAAAGTTGGAGCTTACAGCAGCTATAAAGATTATTCTACTTGTATTGCAGATTGTCAGTTTATCTGCATAAGAAAAGCAGCTTCCGTTTTCTTTTTCTGACTGTCATCATTTATATGGAAGAAAAACAACCAACTTTGTAAGACCTTCTAAATGGAATTATTAAAAAGATTTAATGAAGAAACACAATGTTAATTAACAAACTGTGATATGAAGAAATAATCTTGAAATTTTTTATGAGATCCAAACTAGAATAGAATGCATTGACATAAGTGAAGTTAGTATCATTATAATTAAGTTCCATGTGACTTTCACTTTCATATATGGCTCAAGTTATTGAGGCAATATGTCTCATTTATTTTGGCATGTCAGAAATATTATTTTTCTATGATCAGTACTATCCCCTTACATGTATTCTATACAATGCAAAATCTGTTCTATTTCTGAACAATGTATCCCAAAATATCTGTCCAAATTGCCAAAGGCCACCATCGAAAAATCTACTGGTTTTCACTTTCATGACGTCATTGATTGTGGTAAGCAGTTGATAAATCAATAAACTTAAACGTGAGAACTTTTAGATCTATTTTCACCCTTCTTGTTCCACAAGATTCCCTGTAATGTTACTCGATGAATGTATTCTCAAGGCTGGCTAATGCATATTTCATTGATGGTGGGTCTTATGTAAATTGACTATGTGTGTAGTTTGATTCTTGTCATGGGACCGGGATCCTAAGCGAATTCCTTTGTGGTACAGATGGCATTTCAAAGCTGCCATAAGATTTATTTCTATATTTGTGCCATCAAATTCATGGATTGTTACATAAACGGAGTGTTGGGGAACCAAATAATCTCTTTGAAGATTAGTAATAGTGAAAGCTCCCAAGGGAGATTTTCAATATTGCTGTTGGTTTTGAATTACGTTAATGATAACTTTATAGGTTTTAATAGTATCCAATTTCAATCTTTTTTGGCAATTTTGTAAAGTCATAACTCATAGAAAATCATGAATGAAAATTGAAATGAGAATGTTTAGCAGATTTTCCCGTAATTTTTTTATATGATGAAATTTGATTTTTCACATTCTCATACCGGTAATTGGAAATGAAATTTTATTGTCAGTTTTTGAAAAAATAAATTCAATTTCTAATCTAATAATGACGAATGTAAAAATAGTCATGGAAAATTTTAATTTAGTGTCAAACACTTTTTATTTGGTTAATAGCAGGAATCGTCTATTTAGAAATGACAGAAATTATATAATTTGATAAAGTTGTACGCGAAGGTCGTTTTTGTGTGTGTGACATGTCTGACATGTTTGTGGGACTTAACATCAGAAAATGTAGGACTAAGCTGATATCTTTTCTAGTCAATCTTGACTGAACCTCAAAGTAAAGTTGGTATGGATTTATTTTCCAGTTGACGTTTCCATTTCAAAGAAAGCCTGAGTCTTTGTTCAGAACCCCATTAGAGATCTTATATGAACCGGTGTTCGTGTTACTGCTTCATCTTGCTTAACCCTCTCCGTGCTGGAGGCAAGCAGAGACACCCTAAAGAGCTTTGCCTGTGCCTAATCCAGCAGAGAGAGGGTTAAGGGAGTTCCAAAAGGAATGAATATTGATACACGTACAAAAACGGACAGTACAAAGAAATATTTTTTTCCCCGCTCTATCCTCTAAATAGAAATATGGAATATATACTTTTCTTCAGTGCAATTTATTTTAGGTTTGCTTTCAATTATCTTGGTTTGGTTGTTTTGTTCTTGAACTGTGGTAGATGCAAAAAAATATGATTGCAATCTTTCTCAAAATACTTGACATATATTGTGGACATGTATACTTGACATGTATTGTTTTTACATTATTGTCGGGAGCTAGCTGACTAAGTCTTGCTTCTACCATCTTACATTGGGCCATTACAATGTTACATATTGGTTTTCCTTAAACCTCAAATGTCTGTAGTCACTCCCTGTAGGAATTTGGTCGAACAACAAGCTCAGTTGCAGCATACCGACTGTTGAAAGTTCCTATGGCAGTGTCAAAGAAACCTGGCTTTAAAGGACAACTTCCTGTTATGTTCGGGTCTTGTCCCCACAAGGAGACTCTGAACTACTCCTTCACTGTGTCTGATCAATAATTGACATACATCTACACTGCTGTATTGGAGCTGGACCCAATGCCTGGCAGTACCGTGTACTACCGGATTCAATGCCTCTGAAAGGCTGAAATCAAGCACTGAGCTGTCATATTGGAAGCATATGATGCCAATTCGTGACCTGAATTTTTGTCATTAGGAATACAATTAGGTTCTTATATATATATTTTATGCAATATATTAGAGCTATGGTTCTTAGATATATCTTATGCAATAATTAGAGCCAAATTATTTAAATGATGCATGGATCATTCCAATTGGTTTTCATTTAAGTAATATTTAATGTTATTGAGATGATGTAATGCTTTCTTTTGCATTGTTTTTTATGATGATGGTATATCTGTGGAATTAATTATTTTCAGATGATGACAGAAATGAATAAGAATTCTGTAAATTATGCATCGATTAGTTTTTATCATGGTGGTATATCTGTGGCATTAATTATTTTCATATTATGACAGAAAGCACTAAGAATACTGTAACTGATGCATCGATCCTTCCAAGCTTGGTGTTCATGGAATAATTTATAATATTTAATGGTGGCGTATGTGGGATGAGGAATTATATAATTGGGATCAGTTTCGAAGGATGACCTTATCTATTTTTTTTTTCGGCTAATGGAGGTAATAATGTATCAGGAAATCCTATCCCGGTCAGTAGCAAATTGGGCAGAAATAGGACACTGACTTTCAATATCTTGGCTCTGTGCCAGCCTCACTGTCAGTCTTTTCAATATTGATGGGTCTTATTGAAAATATGTTGAAAGAAAATATTGTATTTTCAGAAATGCAGACTTTTCTGCTACTAAATGTCGTTACATCATGGAAAGATACTTTTGTGGGCTCACACCTTGAGGCTAATTTAAGGAGGGGGTGGCACTTACTTGACCCTTGATTTTTAGAACGGTACCAAAATAGTTCTTTGAGATGAATTTGGAAAGGAAAAAGATATGTTTGACATTTTCAGTGTCTGTCGTGGGGCGAAATGGGCGCGACCTTTAGGTCTGGGAGCAAATTTAATGTTGCAGGAAACTAAAAACAGAAAGAACCTGTCTACTTTTTATCCGAACTCATTTGCCAAATATGTACAGAGTTTTGAAGTGAGAATAATCGATGATTGACACTAAGTTTGTAGAATCTGATGATGTGAAGTTATTTCGATCACTGCTGCTTCCAGAAATAGAACACATAAAACTCTCATTACTCGACATTTTCCAATGTGGTTTCAGATTTATAGTCGGTGTTTATTTTATTTGTGATAAATACATTTCATAATAAGAGAAGATGAAGGTGATTTGAGATTTAAAGAAGGTTTTAATTTTATTTGTTATCATCCTTGGTTTGTCAGTTTCCATTCAAATTTTAAATTAAGATTTTTTTATTTTTATGTATTTGATGACTGAAATGTTTGTGATCTGAAGAAAAATCCATTAATTCATATTATCTCTTGAATCGTTTTGTGAGCTAATAATTGGACTGAAATGAATATATAGTCAAGTTGAACCATCCCTTCCATAGTATCAAAGGCGTCATGTAAGTCATGAAGCCTATGGCAGTGACAGAGCGCTGGATGTCTTCATCGGTACCTATAGAACCATACCAGCTATACGCGATGCTAACGACGTCTTAGGATCAAGGACATTTAATTAGAGGACTAGCCGGTCATGTTTCCCTTCCCGAAACTGGACAACCGTAGTTATTAAGACGATTCGCTGACAAGGCTGTGGCCTCTTCACAACCTTGAACATGGCCCTTGTCGATCTACGTCTGGCAGTAAACTGTAAACCTGCGGCCTCTTCACAACCTTGAACATGGCCCTCATCGATCTACGTCTGGCAGTAAACTGTAAACCTGTGGCCTCTTCACAACCTTGAACATGACCCTCATTGATCTACGTCTGGCAGTAAACTGTAAACATGGGGCCTCTTCACAACCTTGAACATGGCCCTCATCGATCTACGTCTGGCAGTAAACTGTAAACATGGGGCCTCTTCACAACCTTGAACATGGCTCTCGTCGATCTACATCTGGCAGTAAACTGTAAACATGGGGCCTCTTCACAACCTTGAACATGGCTCTCGTCGATCTACATCTGGCAGTAAA
>JAUTBV010141593.1:0-11286 GCA_032361325.1 Lepetodrilus fucensis
CCTCCTGCCCTAAACTGACAAGTCGTGATGTTAGTGAAAGATTCTAGAAAGCGACTTTAAACCCCAATACAAAAAAACAAAAAAACAAAAACAACCATGTATACTGCTCTTTAGGGCATTTTCGGTTGCTTTCAGCATGGTTAAGACTCCCACTGCTGTTTCAGACTGGATGCAATAGCTGCTGCTGGTGGGGGTAACTTGTTACAGTATCTATCAAACAAACAAACAATGCAGAAAAGCTCCAAATTATTTTCTTTATTGTGACATGTCCAAGGCCATGTTTCCTTTAAAAACTGACAGGTATATCTGCTACAAAACAAACACTTGTGATACTATAATGGCAACTATAAAACAAAGATGATTCAATGTGGAACGAAAGATGACAGGCTATGGTAAATTGGACAAAATTGTTTACATCTGTCGATCACCTCGGGTATTTTTCATTAACAATATGATCATACCAAATGTACAGTTTAAAGCTGTCACAGTGGGGCAATTAATTATTATCAATACATTTCTTATTATTGGATGTGAATAAATCCTGGTTATATTTGTTGAAATATTAAATATATAATGGAAAATCTACTTTAAAAAGTTCCTTCTTGTATTGTCTGCCTTTTTACAATGTTACTAAGAATGATCCAATGATAGAAAACCATGCCTAATTGATAAATAATTAAAATAATGCGACAGATTCAGAATAAATATGTCAATGCAAAAAAAAAGGAATACATTATCTGAACATTTCTTTTTAAATGCCTAACAGTACTTCTTTCCTTGCATTTGCAAAGTAGTTCTTAAAAAAAATATGTTTTTCTTCAAATTGACAAATGTCTGAAATACATCCCCTAATGTAAATATTGCCCCTCAAAACAAACTAAAATATACCAAATATGTTAATAAAACCGTCACACTATGATTTCTGTGACATAGATTGATGATGGACAGTACTGTACGTGAGACAGGGTATCCGGTTCTACTAGACATCTACCAATACGTCTACATCAACTCATCAATATACATGTACCTCATAGCAGATATTGCACATATAGGTACAGGTTGAACACATCATGTGGTATCTTCATTCGACTCGCTGCCGCGCAGACCATCAACAGATCAAATATACATCAATATCAAAAACCTTTAGTCTTTCCACATTCACCTTACACCACGGGAATTCCTGCGTATTATGTCAAATAATTTTGTTGATCACATGTTATTTGACATGCTTGCCAACACTGAAGTGCACATGAATAATATCAAGTGATCAACAGTATGTAGGAGTTCTGCCATTTGAAGTTGAACGTCGGCAAACTGGAGGCCTCTACTATCTCGCAACTCTCAAAATAAATCTTGTCCGTGACTAAAATTGTTTCATCAATCCCTTATTTAAACAACATTTACTTTTTACAAACTGTTCTGTCTGCTTAATTTATTGAATTAATGCTTTACGTCGCAGCGGGAATATCTCGCCCATAGGCAACGACTCGGCTTATACACATGTATGTAATTAGAAAAAGAGAAATAATGAGTGCATGTGCAGGTTTGTATTTATTGTCATATACTACTCAAAATATGCTAGGGATCACTATTAAGGGTGGTATAATATTATATTATATATATATTATATTAACACTATAAAAGTGGTATTATTTTCTACAAAAATGGTACGATCCTTAGCAAATTTTGAGTAGTATTATAGTATATTTCCAAAACATTTCAATATGCAATAAAAGTAAATTTGGCTTATGTGGTTTTCCATTCCTGTAGCGGTGTGTTGAATTATTCAATTGTTAAAGATGATACTATGAGCTGTGTCTTGATAATCTGCCCCAAACAAATAGTATCATTGAATAGAAAAGCGCATCTTTCAACAATTCACAAAAATCAGATTCACGTTTGCAACAACAAAAATAAGGTACATGTAATATAAAATACACACAAATACATGCATATACCAAAACATGTACATATGAAGATGGTATGTACAGGCTCTTATAAAGTCTTGAACAAGGGCATCAAATACTAAGGTAAGGTACATACTAATGGACTAGGAATTTATGGAGATCTTATAAATATACTATTGACATACTACACATTCTCAAACAAGATGCACTACATTGAGTTAAAGACGCTCTGCCCGCACAACACTTGAATTGAGAACAGCACACTACATTACATCTAGAGATGATATACATATACATCCAACAGTCAGATCCTCATATACATATATCCAACAAACTGATCTTAACATACACACTTCTGATAGTGGGGGGGATGGAGGGGTTGGGGTTCCTTCCACATATCCGATGTCCAAATAGGATCATTTGTTAGCAGTTATTACTTCGTAAACAGTCGAGTTCTGAAATATCTGCCACATATCTACCACATGGGTAAACGAACACAGCGTATCTTCACAGGATCTATTGCGGCAGACAACTGGATTCACTGCTAGGACATCTCAACATATTGCTACTAGGACATCTCAACTTTAGGACATCTCAACATTTGTTGGTAGGACATTCAATCCAGACACACTCAACGTTCACAAGTTATGACTAGAATAACTCATACCGGATGTAGTAAATATCTTACGTATTACATCATCCGGCGACACGTATTTGATACAACATCTTATATACCACATTGTTCACCATATACATCAACATGATCAATCCATAATATTGGATATTATTAATCGTCATATACTGACATGAAAATTATTATCTATTTCCAAGTGTAAGCGTACACTATCAAAATGCAAGATGTTAAAGGTTCAACCTGATGAGAAAGCACATGATCGCAGCATCAGATCTTGCCCTCGCTGACACATTGGGTTGAATTTATAATCAATATATTTACATAAAAACATAGGCTTGTAATTAAACACACTTCACTGAAAATGTGAATATAATAATTGAAATGAATACATTAAATAAAATTTCAAAAATAATTCACCATTAAATCCTATCTCAATCGGTATACCAACGAGAGTATTAATATCCAAATCAGTTCTAATAACTGAATGTCAGATCAAAATAAAAGCACCAGATCAACTTTTAATACTCAGCACCAACCTTATGATAAATCAAGTCATACACTACCTAGTTATTGGCTTTGAAAACATATGTAACCTGTACAAAAGTTTTCCAACTGCTTTCAACTTCATGTAGCTTTTACTGAAATGGTATAACCATCTATTCAATAACATGTTATCATGGTAAATATGTTATTTTCTTACTGTTTTAATATGAAGTAAGCAAATTAATTTGAAACAAATATTAACATATTGTCTACCATCAGTGTATTGCATAGGGTTAAGCAAATACAATTGTTCTTCAATCAATACATGTACATAGCAGTTATTCCTAATAATTTAACTAATATTTGCATTGCTTACAAGTCATGTTCTTCAAAAGGCACATTTTGTTCTAATCAATTTAATTGAGAGACATCTAAAGAAAAAGGAGACATTTTTCTATTAACTAGTTATTAGAATTAAGGACAAGCCATCAGAATATTGTACTTGTTTGTATAAATAATTTAAATACTTGATAAATACTGAATCTTCAATGCTATGCTTGTAATAACCGAAAGTATGCCATGGGTAGACATAGAATCTAGTGATAGTTTAGGGAAAAGTATTAAAGTACATGTATGTGAGGACTTCTCATTTTATGGAACTAGTAAATAAAAATCTAAATCTAAATATGATATATTAAAAAATAAGATAATAATCATTGTATCATATTCAAACAGCTGTTAAAAACACCCAGTGATGAATGTGTGGGTACCGGTAGTTGAAACAGGACAGCCCTTATCTGTCAATCAAACAGTTTTGGCAAGATTCCATATGAATCTGTATTGCTATAATAAACTACACCAATGGAGTATTGTTTTTGTTTCATAAAATATCATAAACAAAGAATGATGTATGGTTGGATAAAAAATGACAATGATATGATAACATGACAATGAATTGTGGATTACATAAAGATATGGTTAAAAAAAAAAATCTATTACAAATATTGTAAATATTTCCAAACAAAATTCCTAAATAATACTAAAAGCAATATAAAAGGATAAGTACAACAAAATAATAAATATCAACACATAGTCGAGGGTCCCAGATAATATCAAAATCACAAATGACATAATTAATACATCAACTTTTGTCTATTATGAACGCAATTGGTCATAAAGAAAGAGAGTAGATTTGATTTAATAATTCTAGTATGATTTTAGTAAATGCAAGCTTGTATAATATGCAAATATTAATCAACATAATAAAGTTGTAATAGTAATAACCAAGCTGATGACTAGCTGGCAAGTCTAATTCCGTGATCTATATGCATTTCAGTTTTAATACACACATAATTATTTAAGGTCAAGGGAAAATCAAAAGTCAAGGTCAAACTTTGACCTAATTTATAATAGGTTGCAGGTCAAGGTCGAGATCTAGATAAAGGTCAGTCAATGTCAGACAATATCTCATTTCAGTTTTCATTGAAAATCACTTGGTAGCTGACCTCAATCTTGTCATGGTTATCACCCTTCTAGAACTCTCTAGGAAAGAAGGCTCGCTACTCGTACTCGTAGCAGCTGTTCTCGGTGATGGACTTCTTGGTGCGCTGCGATGGTGGTGTTCTGAAGCGTGACTCGAGGCGCGTCCTGGAGGCGTTGGGAGAGGCTCGAGGTGTGGATGAGGCGCGGTACAGGGAGTCGCTGGAGAGGCGGCTGGAGGTGGAGGGTGAGATTGGCGACGGAGGCCGTTTGTACAGCGAGTCGCTCAGCGGCTTGAACGTGCTCTGGCCATCCTTGACCACGGCTCCACGACTGTATGGCGACTCGGTCAGCGACTTGAACGAGCTCGGCATCACCACGTCGCGGTTATTCGCAAAGCTCCGGTGTGGCATTTCCGGCGAGGCACGGAATGTCCGGTGCTGGAGCTCTGGTGATCGGGCAAAGGCCTTCACTGGCGTTTCCGGCGACCCTCGGAAAGTACGCTGCATGTGGGGGCTACGGTAAGGCGATTCCGGTGGAGATCGAAAGATGGACACAACCTCCCGGAGAGACTGCGGACTCCTGTACGGGGATTCCGGGGAGGACTTGAAGGAGTTGGTGGAGGCTCGCGGAGACATCGGAGGCTTGTAGTTGTAGAAGCCTTCATTGGACCGGAACGACTTGGTAGACTCGCGTGGAGAGTTTGGCACCAGGGTGTCGTCCGACGCCTTGAAGGAGTTGGTTCCGGTTGACTCCCTGGGAGACGGAGACGGAGGAATCCGGTACACGACGTCGTTCGCAGTCTTGAACGAGTTTATCGAATCTCTCTGCGCTCTCGGAATCCTATAAAAGCCATTGAATGCCGACTTTGTAGTCGTGGCTCCGTCTATATCCTCGTAGTCATGGCAACCGAGGTAGTCGCGGTGCTCGGACAATTCCTCTGCGAGTTTTGACTTGGGCAGTGGCGGCGGCGCCACGTAGATGTTGGGCATCATGTACCGCGACGCGTTGGCCAGACACAGACTCTTCCTGGCCTGTCTCTGCTGACGCTGGTACTGAGTGTACATGAAGATCACCATACACAGGAACACAAAGCCGAACGTGCACGCTGTGATGATGAGGAACTTGCTCATCTCGTCGATAGACGGGAACGACACACCTGAAAGACAAGGTACAGATCTCAAAATAACAGGTATATTCTTACTTGCAAAAGGCATTATGAGATGTGTACTTATGTTCCTGTTTACCACAATAGGCTATGCCAATTAATAATTTTTATTATTTATATATAAACTTCTATTTTTCAATCATATTACTAAATAATAAATTTAAATTAAATATAAAATGTAATTTAACTTTATATATAATGTATACAACTGTTTTGCAGTGCTATGAGATTCGTAAGTCCTATACGTTAGCTTAACGCTCCCATAGCAATGCTATTGTTCTGTGGAACAGAAACCTGAATTGCAATCACACAGTTCACCTCTCTGCATGTATGTTCCACAGTAATGCCATATCCCAGACTTATGAATGAATGTTAAACAATTAATACAAGTAACCTATACACCTGAGACATGACGACGCGACAGACTGTGACAAACTTACACTGGCCGACACTGACTGCTCCCTCGTCCTTGGTGAATCCCTCGGGACAGCGCTGGCAGTCCGTCTGTCCGTCCTTGTCCTGGAAGTAGCCCTGGGAGCACAGTGAGCACTTCCCCACTGTCTCGTTGTGCATCGTCCCCACCGGACACGACACTGCAACCACAACAAGAAGAACATCGTCAACACATCATAATGCTGGCAAAGCCAGTCAGTCACCAGTCATATGTTTTACACAGCAGCCGCTTAGCTAGAGGTATATTAATGTAGATTCACCAGTACTGCAACTGTACTATGTTTGTTTTGTATAAACAATTAAATTAGCTAGGAAATTTATGTAGATTTGTCTGCATATAGGCATCTACCCAGCGTTATAATCAGCCTAGGAAAAAGGCTTAGATACTCAATAGATGACTGTACATACATTCTAGAATATTATCAAATTACATTATACTCGAATTATATTAACGCCTACTTCAGGCAGTTTCTAGAACATTGCTAGAGTTCACGTGAAGTCATGAAAGCAAGGCTAGAGTGACGTCATGAAAATGAGAAAGCTCATCTAGCAACAACTAGACATGCACAATGTCACTTCCAGGCTGAACTAGCGTAACCACCCGAAGTAGGCCTAAATTGGCAGTGTGGCTTTAACCCTCTCCCTGCTGGATTCGGCAAAATCACTGCTCATAAGATCATCTCCGGTTGTCGTCGGAAGGGAGAGGGTTAAGAGCACGTGTACTGACCGCATCCCTCCTGGTACATGATTTCGCCGGTGTAGCAGACCCAGTGGAGGGGGGTGGTGGTGGCGGTGCCGGGGACGGTGGTGTACTGCTGCTGGTGGACGGCCACCGCGAGGACTTTGGCCAGGTTCCCCAGCTCCAGCTGTATGTTCATCAGGATAGACTCCACCACTCCGTCGCCGAACCCAGTACTGTCACAGAATACAGTGGAGATAACTGACAGGGAATACAGTGGAGATAACTGACAGGGAATACAGTGGGGATAACTGACAGGGAATACAGTGGGGATAACTGACAGGGAATACAGAATACAGTGGGGATAACTGACAGGGAATACAGAATACAGTGGGGATAACTGACAGGGAATACAGTGGAGATAACTGACAGGGAATACAGTGGGGATAACTGACAGGGAATACAGTGGAGATAACTGACAGGGAATACAGAATAGTGGGGATAACTGACAGGGAATCCAGAATACAGTGGGGATACAAAGGAGATAACTGACAGGGAATACAGAATACAGTAGGAATCAATAATAATAATAATAATAATAATAATAATAATTTAATAATATTAATATTACTGGTAATATTAATATTAATAACAATAATAATAATGATGATGATGATGATAATAATGTGTGCACAGCAATCACACAACGTTTGCTCTATTAACCCTCTCCCTGCTGGATTAGGTAAAAGTACAGCTTATTAGGGCATCTCCGGTTGCCTTCAGCAGGGAGAGGGTTAACAGGAAATAAATGATGGCAACTTTTTCGTGTTCAGAGGTTAGATAAAACTTATACACAAAAATGAATATTTTTGTGTATAATGTCAGTAAATATGACACATTTTCCATTTAATTTAAAGTCAGCTACTGATCTGGGTATGATTTCTCAAAGCACTCATATATAGAGACGATCCCCATGTATTAGAGATGGCTACGAGAGTCCTTATTATGGTCTGGTAGTAGATATGAGAGCTTGGAGAAACAATAAGCTGACTCCCATTCCAATGAACAACCACAGTGCTATGAGAAGTGTTGACTGTACTGTACTCATCATGCAAAGCATCCTGTGACGACACATTACAAGTAGACTACATTAACACCAAGCAGACTGACCTGCTGTCGATGGTAATGTTCCACTTGACCTGGAACTGGTCTTCGGCGTAGCGCCGCTGTTTGCCGCTGGACGGGCCGCAGTAGAGCGTGACGTTGCTGAAGGAGCACTCCTCGCCGTGACACAGATTCCGCGCCTCCAGGTACTCCAGCACCGACGTGGACAGCTCTGACTTCAGGTTGTCATCGTCAGGGCGACACGCGCCGATGAAGCTCACGCTGAACTCCTGTCTGACCGTGGTTGGCCGGCGCTTCTCTACAGGAAGAACATCATTACTTAGAAGTTTGATAATAATAATCATAATCATAATAATAACAATAATCATAATTATATAGTACAAACACTGGAAATCAGACTAGACAGGGCTTGTGGTACCAATACTCGAGGTAATACTACACTGGTTGTCATGGTGACAGAGACTTGACTACTGGTTGCCATGGTGACAGACTTACTCAAACAGGGTTTGTGGTGTTGCAGCAGACTGTCGAGGAGCACCACGTCGTCAATGATGAGGCAGTTGAAGGGTCTGGAGAAGATGCCGACGGGGTGCACGACGTACTGACTCTCGCAGGCGATGTAGCACTTTTCCACGGTCTGGGGGTCGCGGCCACAGATGAGTGCACCGTGCTTGATGGACGGTGGACTGCAGGACTGCTCTGGAATGGAGAGACAGCGGCTGTGTGAGACTCGGACATACCTAGGTTTCATGACAGACAGTTCAGTGACTATCTACCAGAACTGACTGACTAAGCCACCCAAGAGCACTCCCAAGAGAAATTAAAACAAATTAAACTGACATTTATGCCCCCAAAGATTGATATTAATAACTATTATCAGTCTACGATTCAAACAATTCAATGAAACATTCATATTACAACAGCCATGTTCACGTAACACTACATTTCATCTTCCTACCTTGAACGACGGTAATGGAGAAGTTGCACAGGGCGGTGTTGCCCGCCTTGTCAATGGCGGTGTAGTTGACGACCGTCGTGCCCTGCTCGAACTTGCTGTCAGACTGATGTGACCCCGTGAGTGACGTCACCTCCACGTTGTCCGTGGCGACGGGCAGCTTCCAGATGACATGCTCTTGGTGTAGTGACGTCTTGACAACCATGTCGCCGGGACAGTAGGTGAACGTTGGTGGCAGGAAGTCTGGAAGATACACGAAAACACAGAATCATGTAAGTGTTCAAACACAAATCCAGAAACGATCTACAGTAATGGAAATCTGGTTCTGGCATGCGTTTCATGAAAGGCTCATACTGTAGTCTAGGCATAAATTAGTGCATGTGCCAGATACAGGCAAACATGAAGACAACAACTTGGTGAATCTCCGTACCGTCAATGAAGACTTGGAACTGACAAGTCGTCTTCTGCTTCCAGTTGTCTTCTGCTTGGAACAGCACAGTTTGCTGTCCAGCCTTTCCATTGGCTATCCACTGCAGTTTGATGAGATCATCTGTGATTGGATAGTTTGAAGTGATTGGCAGTTGGTTGCCGTAGGAATCTTTGGCATTCCAGGTGTCAATATGTAGCTCGACCTCCCTGCTCTCGGGTCCTAGTGACATGACCTTGACCTCTCCATGAGGGCAGCCATTGAAGTACGGTTTACCTGAAACACATCAGAATGAGTTAGTGCTTTACGTCGCAGTGGGAATATTTCACCCTGCGCAATGACCTAAACCTCAATAGTCAACCTTCACCTTTTCATTTCAATACATTTTTTAAATCAATGAGTGGAATATGCTCAGAAGAAACAGATGGAATTGACTTTAATCTAACAATGATTGTAATATATTTTCTTTATTGGATAATTGGTAATGTATTTTCCTTTCTTCAAGCTTTCCTAAATCTATTTGTAATGACAATGATTCTAACCAAAAACAAACCCACGTACCTATATTGATTCTTACATCCTTCTCTAACGGGATGACGACAAGCGGTGCCTTGGTGACTCTCTCCACAACACCGGATTCTGTCGTCACCACTGCCTCCCCATTGTCATCTGTGGTCTCCTGCAAGGTAACCAGGTCAAGGTCACCTTCAGAGGTCATGGCGAGTGTTGCCTCTGTTGTCACATTGTAGGCCGAAGTCTCGGAGGTGGACACAATGATCTCCCTCGATGTACTGACCTCGGTGGGCGTTGTCGTGGATTCAGTTGTCACGACAACAGGAGGCGGTGTGGAGTCTAAAACAAAGGAATCATTGATATTATAAAAACATCTGATGAAGAAGCTTCACAAGTAAAATTTAGTCTTAGAACTTGTATGGAAAAAACAAACAGGGTTTGCTAGTCAAATATTAACGATATTAGCTGCTAGGAATGCCAGACTGTATCGAAAAACAAACATGGCCGACTGACCACAGCTGCGGTCGTGGTGACCGGCGGAACACGTCCAGTACGTGAAGGACGTCTGGAGTGTACCAGGGACGGTGGTGTACTGCTGGTTGTCCACGGTTACGCCTAGCGACACGGCCAGCTTGATCAGCTCCAGGCGGATACTGAAGAGCTCGTTCTCCAGGTGGGGGCGCTTCTGACTGGTGCTGGAGACGAGACATGAGACACGAGACATGAGAAACAACAATGAGACATGAGACCTGCCGACAGTGACCAGTGTTCTGATTGGTTGATGCTACTTCTTATCAAGTATTGGAAGCAACAGCCACAAAAGTGCTATAGTGAACATAATATACAATTATTAATGAAAAAAACCCCAGGTTATCGCCATCTCGAAATTGCAGTAAATGACAAGGGAGATAACTTTCAATGGTAATGACAGTATGGCACTGGTGAATGTGGATTGTGTAGGTCATATTAAAAAGTGTTAACAATATTAATAATCATATATTAATAAAGAAATATTAGCTATCTAATCCATTTCAGAAGAAATAAATAAAAACATAAAGTATTGATAAATCAGGTTTTTAAGAAATGACCATAATTTTATGGTTGTTCACTGAAGAATGAATGATTAAAAAGTCCTGCTAAACTTGTGTGAATGTTGGAGCTTGTGATAATGTTCTCACCAGATACTACAATTCCTAAGATAATATAATTCTGCAGAGACTCCTACCAATCGTCAATGACGACGTTCCACTCCAGACTAAACTCGTGTTGGTTGATCCAGCGCTTCTTGGTGCCGACCTCCACGCAGCGGATCTTCACGTCGGTGAATCGGCATTCACGTCTCTGACACAGGTTGTAGCGGGCGAGATACTGCAGCGCAGCGCGAGTCAACTCAGACTTCAGGAACTAGTCGCCCGGGTCGCAGCGACCCAGGAAGTTCAGGCTGAATTCCTGTCTGGCCTGGG
>JAUTBV010141604.1:0-11286 GCA_032361325.1 Lepetodrilus fucensis
TCACTGAGCCTAAATCAGTTGAGAAACCTTTTGAACCAATTTTCTCGAACCTAAGTGCTTCGTTGACTGGACTATATCCGAGATGCTGCATAGTCTCCACTAGATGCAACACTGCACCAATTTTCAAAAGACAAATATTACTCACGGCATAAAGCTCCTGTGCTGTAATATATGGTTTTTCGCCCGAGGTCAGGGCCCTGAATGCTTGTTCGACCTCAGAACTTGACTGGACGTTCTCCGTTTCTCGACTGATCATGAAGGCCATGTATTCTTGCAGCGAAACGTGGCCATCTCTGAAAGAATGTGAAAAATCTTATTGTAAAAAACCTGACTGGTCAAACGTAGCAAAAACAACAGACATGAGAACGCTAAAATATGTTTATGGTGTCTGTCTGTGTGTGTGTCTGTCTGTCTGTCTGTGTGTGTGTGTGTGTGTCTGTGTGTCTGTCTGTCTGTGTGTGTGTGCGTGTGCGCGTGTGCGTGATGTGGTGTGTGGTGGTAGCAAAGGGAGTAGAGGGCCACCAACCTGTTGGGATCGACGACATCGAGAATGGCCTGGAACTCGGGGTCTATCTGCCCTTCTTCCACCATGGGCAGGTCGTACCCCAGGGCCCGCAGACAGGACTTGAATTCCTGGTGGTCCAACTTTCCACTCTTGTCCTTGTCAAAGTGCCTGCAGAAAAACAGGATTGCATCAAATTGCTGTTGTTAACTAATCAAAGCACATATCAATATATTTTATTTATTTATTGCTCAACGTCATTGTTTGACCCATGACAATGGTTGCTTGAATGGGGGCTTAGTTACGCTTTGTGGATTATTACACCCGTATTACTCAAATCTACTTACTTGAACATCATGCTGAATTCTCGGAGAGCATCTTCCGACACACCGCTTCTGTTTCTGTGAGAGTAAAAAGAAAAAAGAACATGTAAACTTAAGACTCTTTACAACATTGATATAAATTGGATGACACATACATTTATATCTGCTTTCAAAATTATTTTACGTATAATGGTTGGTCAGTTTGGGCATGAGGAAAGCAGAGGCCTATTCAGAAGGGCGAGTTCATGCGTGTACTCGCGGGTTCGCGCCCTCCTGAACAGGCCTCTGGTGTTACCTGGCTTCTATCTGCTGCTCCAGGTTGTGCTGCATCCTCATACAGAGCTGGTCCAGCTGGTCCCACTGCTGTGCTAGGCCCACCGTACTGTGTTCTGTGTATCTGCAATGTGTACAGTACAGGCTGCGTGAGAACATGCTACGTCTAGGCTGCATTGTGCTGCCTTGTTAAGTGTCTTTTGATATCATTGTAATCCTACACGTTGATAAAAGTAATTGACCAATTGAAAAGCCAATAATAATAATAATAATAATAATAATAATAATTTAAAAAATAATATATAATAATTACAACTATAGCGAGTGCAAGTGTGTCATGTCTATTTTTATAATTTCGAAGAATATCATATAAAACTAGGACTTCCGGTGATAGGCTAACAGAAGTCTAGGCCTTGGATTGATAAAACTCCAGAGAAAATCTTAATACGACGTTACAAAGGATAGTATCCTTAAATTTCTGTTTGATTCAGAGATGAATTATGTTGTTCAGCATGGTTCACGCATAATAAATCTGAATGCAACGTAAGGTACGTAAAAAAGACATGCACAACCATGCACATTTCACCTACATGCTTATCGCCAAAATCCTTAAACGGGGGTACATCTATAAATAGAATTCGCTCCACTTGCAGCTCCTATGGAACGAGTCACACACTGTGCGGTCTGTACTCGCTGGTATACGGTGGAGTTTGTGTAAGTAAGCTGCTGAGCTAAACTGGTTCTCTGTCCCACGGTTCATACGACTCTTGAGACAGTGGCTAGTTTAGTAAGTCGCTTGTAAACCGGTCACACGCGTTTGTCATTTTGAACACACCCCAGATCTAAGCCAACTCTTTGTCGCCATCGTGTTTGTGCGAAACGTGCGCAATTCGTTCCTTTAACTCGGTACAGCGTACTGGCGTGACGTCACCTGTCTGTCGAGAGCACTAATTCGCACAGTTGAAAGTAACGAGGCCATAACCAACAGAACCAAAATGACACTGTTCCTGTTCTCCAGGGGGCAGCACTGACCTAAAATCGCCATGATGTAATGGTCTTTCTGACATAACTGCACTGGTACGCGTGACAGTGACGTTGCTGCTACTGTAGACGGTATTCACAGAGAGACTGAACAGAAGCTATAGCTCCATGTCGCTATCTTTGGTATTGTCTGTATGAGTTGATAACTGTTATAAACATATGTATGTTTTCATATGAGCAGAAGATATATAGCCACATATATATTGGTAGTGTCTGTATCAGAAGTTGATAACTGTTATAAACATATGTATGTTTTCATATGAGCAGAAGATATATAGCCACATATATATTGGTATTGTCTGTATCAGAAGTTGATAACTGGCACATGTACATGTGTACATAATTGCTTCATCTTTCATGTTGTTATCAACTCAATACGATGGCAGAAGCTTGGAGGTGTGTTCAGAAATGCTCATAGAATGTGTCTAGCTTGACACATTGCACACTACATACAATGACGTTAGCTTGACAGTCACCCTCTGGGCTTTGTTATGACGGGAATTGCAGAATCCATAGGAATTCTTTTTTACAAAATAACTAGTTAACATTCAGTGAACTCTACTTTGGAAAACATATTACTACTACTTTGGATTAACAGAGAATGACCTTCTAGTGCCTTCTAATGGACGTTTGGGTTGTATACTCCCCATGGAATTGAGAATGGAAAACAGACGCATTAACCAGGGTAATAATGTAGTTCTTTGATCACGCTATGGACCTGGCACAATATAAATGTACATATTAATAGTTTTATTATTATTATTATTATTACTTCAACTTATTACATGAACATTACGATATTTCACGAAACCAAACAAATAATACTTTGAAATACCGGTATTGTTTATTAATATCAGCAATATTTGTGTTTCTTATTTTCTAACAATATTGTTTGGGAAAATGGCATAATATAGATCTATACATTATTAATGTGTTTCATAGCAGAATCCACACCTACGCATACGTCAACATGTTTTGAACCGCAATCCAACAATGAAATTCTATTACGTATTTTTAATAGCATGGCATCTCAACAGACGAAAACGTAGCAGGGACATGTTTCAATACAGATCCAGCCGCGTGAAACTAATGGCCGTAGGTAGCCTCACAATTGGATCCAGTTTTGGTCTTCAGGATGTAACAATACAGGGCCTAGTAGTCTATAGTGATTCCTACCGCGGGACATGGTATAAGTGGATCAAATACGCCTTCATTGGACAGTCGGCCAGTCAATACTGGAAACTATGTGCCGTACTATGTGTAAATCTGGACAAGTGCGATAGTGTAGTTAACATATATAAACGTTGTATTATGTATAGGTCAGATATATGTATGTGAAGTTAATGTATCATGTGGTAAGAAGGCTAGTTATCTGGGAAGAGATGTGGATATGAATTAACTTAAATGCAAGCTGGATTTTGTTATAAGATAGATGTAGGAGGTAGAAATTAACACATGTGTAAAATTAACACATTAGAATTATGAAGTGGTCGTGTAGAAGAAATGACTAAAATATACGCGGGAGATAGTACGTCCAATAGCAGCAGATTAGTCACATCTTTTCATTTCCTCCAGGCTGCAATCGATATATTTTAGCTTTTATGTCTTAACGCTTCGGTGTCCTGGTAATTCTTTGTATGTAATTAGGCTTGCACTGTGTTACATACCATAGAGTAAACTACTTAATGGAAAGTCGGAAAGTGGGTAAACGACCGTAAATGCAATGTTTGTTTTCATCTCTGACATTTATCACGAGGACGGACATTATTCCTATGGATTATTGCGGGCTGTTTTAAGAAAGACCAATGCTTCTCATGTCTCTTCCCGACTCTCTGCTTGACTGTATTATATTAGCATTGACTGTGTGACATTGACTGTGTAGCATTGACTGTGTAGCATTGACTGTGTGGCATTGACTGTGTAGCATTGACTGTGTGGCATTGACTGTGTAGCATTGACTGTGTGGCATTGACTGTGTGACATTGACTGTGTGACATTGACTGTGTGGCATTGACTGTGTGACATTGCATCATTGGCTTTCATCGTGGCTTTCTTTAGAAAGACAAGGTCGGCTTCAGCTGCTTCCTTAATTACAGGACAAGTGTAAAAAGGTTTGATCCGCCATTTTATCGAACTGGAACTTTACGCTAATCGTTTCCTCTTTAAATCTATTAATAGACATGATGCATGCTCGGTAAGATCGAAGTTCCGTTGTAAATTACCAACTCGATCCGAACAGATAGTTGGACAATAACAGCACTTATTGTCAGGCAAATCGAAAATATGGCCATTATATATAGGGAATCTAGGCGCTTAGATCAATATGGACATGAATTGAAGATTACAATAACTGGGCGGTCATAAACCTCTGTGTCCCCTCTGCGTACCGGATCATTTGAGAAGTGTCCCTTATTGGAGTCGATTCCGGACTGTGTTCGTGCATGATCATATTCTCGTACGGGATTGCAGTATTGTAGCCCTGAACAAGCATTTATAGCAATGTCCACAATGGGTCTATGTGCATTTTTGGATGTCATATTGATGTTCTCGCTTATCCAGATTGCTCGAATGTATTCGATCATTCTATGGAAATGTCAGACATGTTAATAGAAGAAAATGAAGTAGAAATTACCGACTGTCAGGCACGTGCTAAATATAGAAGTGGGTCGATGTACGGTATTTAGTTTGCATGTAAATAGACAGATGTTGTCTATGCGATCACCGGTTAAGTTATTCTAACAGGATGCACTGCTGTCGAATATAATAATTATTCATATAACACAGGAGGAAATGACATCTAAGTGTTGCTGGTACGTTATCAATAGTCGGTGTGTGCAACTGTGGAGATAGTATCCTGTATACTGTGCTTTTTGGAGATAGTATCCTGTATACTGTGCTTTGTGGAGATTCACTTAAATTCAAACGGAAATGAACATCATCTCAAAACTAAAAGCAGTTCGTGAAATAGGCCTACATCTGGCCATGAGAAATAGAATAACATTACATGATAATTAGGAGAACTACTCGACAGTCAGTCCATTTCCAGGAATATAAGTTCTGCAATGAGCATCAAAAAGGGAGATTCCTTGGGCATGCTGGATGCATGTTTAGTAGGAGGAACCGTCGCAGAGAACACAGATTCACCGTACACGCCTATCGCACGGTCGCTACCAGATCAACGGTGATTAAGTATGCAAATTCACAAGATTGTACCCGCGGGCTTCCCGACTCCGAGGTTACTCTCGCTGATGATACAGCACCAGTTGAGTTGAGTTTGAATTGCTTGCCATGAATTAATACATTAAGCCTGGCCTTGATTACTTGGTGGAAAGACGTTTTAACCTGATTCCCGAATGGAAGTGTTCATGGTGTCATGTGGCGAGTAAAAAAAAAGAGTAGCTCTTCAAACTAAGAGTTAGACTAATCCTGACGTCTGTCTGGTCTAAGACGAGCAAGGAGCACGTGGTCGATAACGGTGGTGGCAGAGCGAGCACGTGCAGGCGATGAAACATCGTGCGTCGTTGGAGATTTCCCCTCTGCTCTCATTATGGCTTGATATCGCCTGCTGGTCCTGGGAAAGATGTCGTCTGCTCCGACGGTAAACTTGTAATAGTCGTCGAGCATACTCTGGATTTCCGGAGATTGAAGAATCGTTGTTGTGCACGACCTTGCCGTGACATTAATTAGCTTGGGATTTGGTCACACCGTTTCAATATAAATATTCTTCAGTGTGAGAAATCGAAGTCTCTTCCTCTCCACAGTGTAGGATTACAGAATAGTTACTGAGACCAAGTAAATGGATACCGTTGTAGTGGCATGATTAATCTTGATAAACATACAGCACGTGACTGAGAAGTGCAGGTGTGGATGTAAACTACAACACACGGACATCCAACATGACGTGTTTGGCTTGATGACGTCACCAGTGGACAGTGCCGTGTGCAACTCGTGGATGATTACTTGTTTTAAAGTATGACACAGGAAGGACTTATTCAAATAATATTGATTTGTTCCATGGTGTGATCAACGCTTTTGAAGTGTATCTCCGTTCAGCAAATGCTACCGGCGTCAATCGAGTGATTCAAATGCATGTAGTTGTTTACATTTTGAGACAGAATTCTGAGCATTACGGAGTTATTGCATATCAATCTGTATTGCTACAAAAGAAAATATACACACACCAGACATCGATCAGAACCATCGTGGAACAATGGAACTAGCTGTATGCTACAGAGATGGTATGTGGATATGTCAATGTATGAAGAATGTATACTCATTACAGCGTCTTCGCTTCCGTCTAGAGTGACACCCGTCACGTGATCAATGCGTCTACATCTTATCAATGTACGGCTTATCAGTCACTAGCCAACCAACATGAATATCCATGCGTCTATAGAACACCTCCGCTCATCGTGTGCATCTACGTTCTAAAGGCAAGATTACAATTCACCGTCAATACGGTACCAAGGTCTATTCTGGAACAAGAAAGTGAGATGTCATTTGAGGATTTAGGTCTTTAGCCACGTAAACAATATAGATCCACGCATTTGAAGCAAGCCAGTGCTCGCGTTAACATTCCTGGAGCATTTAATTGAGTTTGGGTTTAAATGACCATTCCGAGTCTCGGCGGAAGACCACGTCTATGTGACGAGCGGTACTTTTAGACCTCTCTAGAGTCCACTCGTAATGTTCACCTACTGTAAGGGGTCTCCCTAAGGACTCTCCGCGGAGCTGCCAATTGCATTTCGGCAAGAGGGCTCTGTCCTCTTCAGACCGTTTATTTACAACTCCGGCACCAACAGCCGAAATGTTTCGGCGGTCGTACAGTCCGAGTGGCCGGTCGATTCTGGAGACGGAGTTCGATACCCAGGATGATGTGGAGCACGTTAAAGCCAATCTAGGAGTGCTTCGTCGTGCCTTCTCCTCCATCAGAAAGAAGAAGAAGAAGCCGGCTGACGTGGTAACTGGGTCTTTAAGAGTCACGGTTCACCAACCATTAGGATCTCCCAGGTCAACCGCCTCTAAAGAATCGTCGTATTTCTTCAGGTAGGGAAAACACATATACATAAAAGAGCAAGACAACATCACTAGGGATGTCTTGAATACTATACCAGTTGCATGCTTACCTGCATTAATAGTTTATATTGGCGAATAAATCTATAGTTTCTACGCAAAATAAAGTTCTTTCTACGTCCATGTTTACTATTATTTCCATCTTTTCTTGACTTCAATAGGTTTTTAACGAAGGTATAATGACTTTCTGACATGCATAGATGAAGTTTGATCTTAGGGTATGAATATCTACACACAATGTGATTACAAAACCAGTATTTATGAGATCCTTTACTTGAAATACATCACTGTTCTGACCAATGCTTTGACGGAAATATATAACAGCACTTTTGTATTTTACGTTATCGCTGTCAGAACATTATTCATAGGAAATATCATGGGCAGTATTATTCATATTATTCCAGTATATCTTCCGACCCTGTCTGCTGAAAAGAAGAAAAAATACATTCAATTCTGAGTTCCAGCGTAAAGTGGACGTTAAAAGGCTTCTCCGTCACATTCCCAAATCAATAATTCATGTTTTGAATATATTTATGACACTGACAACTATATCGCTTTAAATCGAAAATGTACAGTATATGCATCATGCATTTAAAATGAGCCAGATTAATTTGATGTATATGTTTTAATGTCTAAAAATCGAAAATCGAAATGTTAACATGTATAGTCCATGTGTCATGCATTCGAAATGAGCGAGATTAATTAGATGTATACTAAACAAATAATACCAGAAGAAGAAGTACGTAACTGTTGAACTGGTAATATTGAACCACGTTGAGATAACGTGGAATATGAATATTGACGCAGACATGATACAATGAGAGTCGCCTAGAGGTCACTAATGTTTCTTAACGAAATGATCATCAAACATCATCCTCATTTCGTGTTACACAATACTTAAGTTGGTTATGTTGTCTCGTACCTAAAGTCGTGATTTGAAGGCCACGAATACAACGATAGGAAACATACAATCATACAATCATGACGAATTACGTAATCTTTGGTATTGATCTCGTGGAGATAACTTAACGAAGCTAGTTATTCAAACGAAGCTGATTACGAGCTAAGCAATATCAGGATATATATAACGTGTTTTTCATGTTGATTATCACATCCGATTAAGTCTACCGTGTGATTGTCCTTTACAGACGATTAACCTTGGTATGCGATTATTACTATGTCATACGATTAACCTTGTCATGAATATGCTTGTCATATAATTACCATTTCCTTACGGTTCTTGTTGCAGTATATGGCAACCCTTTGCTTACTATTGTCATTGACAAGCCGTTACATGTCATCTGTCATGACATTATGATTGGCACATGAATACGGAAATGCTCTCTCTCTCTGTGTATATCTGTCTCGCTTCTCTCTATCCCCCCTCTCTCTCTGTATCTCTCTGTGTCTGTCTCTGTCTCCCTCTCTGTGTCTGTCTTTGTCTCCCTCTCTGTGTCTGTCTCTGTCTCCCTCTCTGTGTCTGTCTCGCTTCTCTCTGTATCTGTGTCTGTCTCTGTCTCCCTCTCTGTGTCTGTCTCTGTCTCTCTCTCTGTGTATATCTGTCTCGCTTCTCTCTATCCCCCCTCTCTCTCTGTATCTCTGTGTCTGTCTCTGTCTCCCTCTTTGTGTCTGTCTCTGTCTCCCTCTTTGTGTATGTCTCTGTCTCCCTCTCTGTTTCTGTCTCTGTCTCCCTCTTTGTGTCTGTCTCTGTCTCCCTCTCTGTGTCTGTCTCTGTCTCCCTCTCTGTGTGTCTCTGTCTCCCTCTCTGTGTCTGTCTCTGTCTCCCTCTTTGTGTCTGTCTCTGTCTCCCTCTCTGTGTCTGTCTCTGTCTCTCTCTCTGTCTGTCTCTGTCTCCCTTTCTGTGTCTGTCGCTGTCTCTCTCTGTGTCTGTCTCTGTCTCCCTCTCTGTCTCTGTCTCTGTATCTCTCCTCTCTCTATCTCTTACTCTCTCTCTCTCTCTCTCAAGTAAGAAGTGGGGGTATTTATGGGAAGCATGGGGATATTTACGTAGTTGCCAAGGGACACCTTCATTAGAATGGCCACCAGAACGTACCATTAGTTGATCCCTCTCATCTAAAGTAGGTAATTTCATCCCATTTGCGTCTCCGTCAGTATGTTCGTCTGAATCGAATCATTCTACCTCAAGTGTAATACTGTCTGGTAAGAGCTTATAGATCATACCGACTCTATTCGTCTTTTGTCGTCAATACTGTTGACATATACGACCCCTTTAAGAAGTCCGCTGACGTTTCACCGTTCAGAACTAACTTGGACAGTCAACCGCAACCAAGTATCAGCATGCAGTTTCATTAGTTTATATTAATTTAATACATATTTTTAACATGATAAACACGGTATGTGAATTACAATTCAAACTAATAGGTTAATACGTTATTGTTAGAGCGCAGTCTCATCGTCTGAAACGCAGCCCTGTCACCGGAAGTGACAAAGACACGTGGTCTATGTTTCATAGGATGATGTGGTCCGTGCATAACGAAGACTATCATGGTAGACTTTTGAAAGTTGAAACTTTCAATAAAAGAAACTATGAAATGTCTCAATTTTGATTTAGGTTAATCTCGGAGGAATGTGTCTCGTATGGTTCATAATTTGAACAATACGTAAAAAAATGTCTGTTTACGTTTAATCTGATTACAATGTCCATATTGTATTATGTCTTCAACAAACTCTCCATGGGTGCCACTAGGTCTATAAACAGTGAATTAAGTTGTCATTTACGTGTCCATGAAATTATTACATTTTTTTCCACACTGTCTGCTATCTACTGACATTTCCTTAATAAAATAAGTACACTTTGTTGACATCAGATACTGCTCATAATTACTGTCATATCATTACTGTTTTATCAGAGGTCTAAGTTCTGGTATGTTTTACTTGTAACACCTCGTGGCATTGCTATGATTGCTAAAGCAGGCAGTATTTAATTACTAATGTGACCTTTTCCTCAAACTACAACAGCGCATCAAAGAAGTAATTACAGAGGCGAGCTCAAGATCATCTTTGCATGCAAATATTACATGTAAATACGTATTAAAATGACAAGATCATATTTATATCTTTAAACCAATTTTATATATAATTATTTTCTATGTAACTTTACTAACTAGGAAAACAAAATATACACCTATTATATGATGCCGTATAGCCAATGCCAACAGTTCTTTGTTATAAATATAGAGTGACCAGCTTTTTTCCCGGAGCACGGCCATTTTCTTGCAAACATTAAACATTATGGGATTTTGGGAGGGAATTCATGCATACAACTGACTTAGTGTTAGAATGGTGCTCACCAATACAATGAGTATTCAATTAATTTAAGGGCGGGGTGGAGTCATATTTCAAGATTACTAAAAAATAATCTGAAATAAATGTCTGTCGCGGAAATATAGTTATATCTGAATATGTAATAAATTTCTTAGCGATCATTGGTCTAGATCATCTTGTACACATTTTCATAATGATTTTCATTCAAATCCGTTATTGAATGTAATATTTAACACATACACTACATAGTATAGTATGTTATAACATTATAAACACGTGCTACTGTACTGGAATAGCCAGCGTCAGATAATAATGATAATAGACGCACGTGTCACGGCAAATGTTTGATGTTTGGGCGAGATGTATATCAACACACTGTAATCAAGCACGAACAAAGGAGTTACATGTAGGCGTAGACTTGGCTTAATAATTGAAAACAGTTCCGAATCGATTTCTCAAAAGACAAATTACAGATGAAAGGTACATGGACGTGAGCGATTATTCGTATTTCATTAAGAGCGACTTGTAATTTTCGCCATGATGAAAAATAAACACAGATGAAATACATTCATACATCACTGTTTAATTACTGTATATTTGTAATGTTGCGTGGGATTTTATATGTTACGATCTTTGAAATTAGGAATGAAGTTCAATGATCTGTTAAATCAAAACATGGACAGCATATATAAGGATCATATGGACAGTCCAACACCATCCCAACCACACACACAATCACACACACACACACACACACACACACATACACACACACACACACACACACCT
>JAUTBV010141615.1:0-11285 GCA_032361325.1 Lepetodrilus fucensis
GTGAAACGACTAGACTTTCTTAGAATTCCTTCATAGATCAGATAATGCATCAAAGACAAGATAAATAGCGGAACGTTACCTATATTCATATAAAACATTAATATGTTGATAACTATTGAGTACTGGGGACTAAGTACATAAGTAAATAACAACTTTTGGGTGGATAAATTAAGCGTAATTAGTTTCAGATCGAAATTCGTTTGTCCATTGGACAGGACTATCAACTGTGATAGTATGCCTTTAATAATTATAAGAACCCATTATGAACAGTGAACATATATCTATACACAGAGAAAAATAATGTGAAGAGAGATGGAAATAAAGGGAGATAGAAGGGGAGGGAGAGGCGGAGGGACGGAGGAGATATGGGACTTAAATAATCTACATGAATAGGTAAAGGTAAATAGGTAAATTAATTCCATTTATATTTATCTACGAAAATAACGTAAGACGCATATGCGGAATCGTAGATAAAACATGCGCAGAACAAACACTCGTTGTTATATGCATCTACGAACAAAGGTCACGTGATGTGCAGAATCGAAGATGAAACTCGTGCCGACGTGTACGTTCCAAGATCTCGTGGAAGACGTGAGACTTTGATGTGGACTATATAGAAATAGCCACACATGTTTTATAGATACAATACATTCTGCAGAAAACAAGACAGAAGGTGGCGGACTCTTAGGAAGTAACCGGAGATAAATATTCACTTTCAAATCATCGAGAATTGTTTGCTCAAACTTTTCCAATTTCACACGAATGTGGTGAAAAAAACGAACACGAACATGCCGACCATCTTGCAGGTTGCACACTATAGAAAAGATCCCGTGAAAATATGCAGCAAATTCCTGGCATAAAATGTGAGCCTTCCCACCTTACACGAAGGAACACATTGCAACAACAGAAGCCAGAATAGTTCTTCCATGCACTGCGCGTGAGAACGGACGTTGGTAGGGGGCAGGGGAGGGGATGGGGAAGAGGAGGAGGAGGAGGAGGAGGGAGTAGGTAAAGAAGATTCAAATGGATCCCCTTGTCAAACACAATCACCCCCTGGGTTTGTCACTAGGTGCAAATTCGCCGTTACTCTCCCAGTTTGACAGATTCTGCATGTCGCGAGTACCAGTCGGTTTACCACCGGCCAACACCGTCACAACCGCCATGGTCTGCCAAGTCTATATGTCTTTTTTCAGTCGGTCTATTGCATATGTAACGCTGAAAAAGATGAAGTTCGTAATGGTTTTTGTCGATGAAGAAACGACATGCGCTGCAGTTTGGTGATGGAGTTACGTTGATGTCAATAGACACACTGAGATAGTGTAATCAAACCAACGTCAGCGTAGATGCGAGTGCTATATGCAATTACTTGCGACATTAATTCATACCAAGGAAATTGGTTGCAGAGGAATATTACACATGCACTAATATCGCAGTAGATAAATATGCGCACTTGTTACATCTATGTAGACTTTGGTTAGTCGTATAGTTAATCATTCGCGATTTTACGTTAGCCGAAATATAACTATACATTCCAAAGGAAAATTCTAAGATCGTGAAGTGCAGAAACAGTTAAATATCTTGCATTAACTGTCCTGTATTTGTCCATTAATATTTGGTAAATAGGCATATTCAATATAAACAATAATAGGAATAATAATTAGCTGTATGGAAAATAGGTTTGCCCTGATGATCACATACGTATTGTGCAGAATGTGGCGACCAGTGGTCGCTACCGGTTTAGTTCAAACTCATAAACTGGATTCACGATGTACACGCAGCGCTAGAACGTGCTATTTAATTGACTATCAGGAGACAGGTCTAGAATCCAGTCTATCATTCGTCAGTGTTGTACTGGTGCCCGAGGTTACAAAAACCTCTTTGAGTACACTTTCATACTCATCTCGGTTTTGCGTACAAATCCTAATGTAAAATGTGAGCTGAGCATAACATTCTCCTCAACTCTATTTCGTAATAAATTCATTGATCAACATAAGTTGCTCCGTTATATTATTAATATATTATGTGACAGACACGTATATGTATACCAATACGTAAAGTCAAAGTTATAGGTTCTTTTAGCGAATATGCTATTAATTACATGCATTTCCTTGATTATTGCGCTTATATAAATATAATTATTTATTCTTCCTAAATTTTGACAGTGTATTTATGTCCTTATTATATAATAAATGTGTCTTATTATATCATAAATGTTTCTTCCAAATATTAAAGCCATAAATTCGGATTCGCAATGCACTGACATAATCATTACGTCCAGAAAAGTTCCATAGCAGGTCTTATAATCCTCCTGCGTCACTCTGAGAACATCTTCAAATAATGTGACAACAGTTTCAGCACAGGCGAAACAAGACTATTCCCGAAATAGTCATTACTTTTACGTGTTTCAAAGCTCTTTTGAAGTGCTAACAAATTAAATATTGAGTGGAAAGATTAGGCAATAATGCTGGGCATTTAAGAGACGACAGCTCCGTTATTGGCGACGAGGACAGGCATAAAGAACCGTCCTCTCGAATTCTTCTAAGATTAAAGTCGTTTTAATCACTTCCGCATATACTCCTCACTTTACCGCGCCGGAAGTGATGAATATCAGACGGACGTGTTTTTATTACTTTCGGTTTGTGCTGCACGAGTTAAGAGCGTGCTTCGTGCGTTCGGTCTCAAGTTGATATTCCAATCAAGATGCGATTTAATTATATGTTTGGCTGCGGATTGTGTTGCGTTTCGTACATTTCCATAATAATGTACTCAGAAGCCTAGTAAATTGATAATATTTCCTCCTAGTAAAACCTCAGGGTTGGTGACACATCGGCTAAATCACATGGATACATTACTTTCGAAGTATTTGACAACTGTTTGAGGACCGAGGTGAATTAGAAAGTCTGCATTGAGGGGCAGTGGCTGCAATTTGGTCAAATATTGGCTTTAGCCAAGGCTAGAGGCAAATGACTTTCGAATAATGACCAAGAAATCAACGACAGACTTTGCAAACACAATCATTGTCCGTTTGTTCTCCCATCTTCGTCTACGTGATTTCTTTTAGCGGTGATTCACGAATTTTGATATCTTGTTACATTTTGGCACCCTTCAGATAAAAGCCGAAAAATTGAGGGAAAATATTATTGTAGAATTATGACTCTTCTACACTGACATTGCCACAGGCTTAAAGCCCTAAATTGCCACTGGCCCGAGGACCCTATACAAATTAAAGATAGCTCTTTGCGTTATTTGGTTCCAAAAATTTCGATTTAGATTTTTTCATGCAAGAACAATGGGTCACGTGTGGCATTGAACATACACAAAGAAGTTCTTCCGAATGACCCCCCGTTTGACCTGTAATCACGTGATCCGTCTGAGAGGATTGGGCGGTTGTCATCAGCGCCAATTCAAAATGATAATTTCCTTTTTATGTATTCGATTGTCGTCCAGTGAGCCTGCAAAGACGAAGTAGCAGATAAAGTGAATATCTCCAATGCCAGAATAACAATACCCTCTTTCGATAAATTATCACCACCACGATCCGCAATCCTTCATTACGAGCGTGAGTTGTGTCAACAGAGGATATAATATTGTCCGCTGTCTAATTCCACCCCCTTTGTCCGTCCGAGCGTGATTGCCTGGAAATTTGCACAAAATGCAAAATGGCTCTTGTGTAAGATCGTTTGCGTAAAGAAATTAAACACGAAATTATCAATATAATTAATGAATCACGCAGGGAGGTGTTCTAAGTCCCTATTCTTTAGGCCACGTTGAGTAAACAACCAGTCCGACGCGATTTCTTATCAGCGCTCAGCTTCAGGAAATCCGCAGCAGAAGGGGGGACCATACCAGAGTGGAATCGTCTTGAAGAGGCTCAAACGAGCCCCAGTTGAGCATTCCTTTATCTCTGCAGCACAAAGGATTCATATTTGGCTGGCAGCTAGTTTCGATACTTATTCCCGCTATGCATTCCCCACTATTGACACTAATTTACCGATAAGGAAATACATTCCAGTTGGTCCTGAGATTCCCACGTGTTCGAAGCTTCTCCATATTCCTTAGCTTCCGAGTTTGTCTTTGATCGTTATCGAATGTCACACTCAATGGATAGAACTACCTCCTTTCAATTCTTCCGAGAACTCCATGAAAAGATTGCAAAAAAAATAAACGAAAAAGAATAAGGGGTTCAACTCGCATGGTTGAGAGGATATCTGGACACTGGAGAAGATATAATGAATTCAACTCAAGTCCGATGTCCGACCAGATACCGTGATATGTAAATAATCGCTTCGTCCTTTGCATCAGCTGAAAGAAGCCCTGTTTTAAGTGGAAGTTGAAAAATAATAATAAATGCGCTCTCAGAGAATTACAAAATGGATTTTTTTTATATAAAACCTAGGATATAATAATGAGAAGAATAGAATGGATTATTTTGTTTTCAGAAAATACTGGAAATGTTTAAGATTTCTAGCCACGATCAAAAGATGTATCTTCATCTAACTATCCGTGAGAATCTATATCAAGTCCAGCAGTTTCGTTTTTCACTCTAGAAGATCAACTGTAATATATAGCAATGCTAGCGCTTTTTATTATAATGATGCAAATACGAATGTGTATAAAATGAGTGATGTCAGTTGAACCCGCAAGTAGGCCTACAAACAAGTGGAGAGATATATTGGATACGAGTCAAGGGTATCGGGCACGAACACACATTCTCAGGCTGTGTTTATTTTTGTTAGATTGAGGAAAGAACAGACGTGCCAGTAGACGCATATATTGTGACGCAACTCAGTCGAGACAGTAGGGGGCGCCACGTATCTGGAACTCGATGGAACTGATTCCAACAGAATGGTCAATATTCCAAGACATAGGTCAATCATACAGTTATAAACATCTAAAATACCGTCGTACTTTGATGTGGAGAGAATATATTCGATACATTTACAAATCCGTGATGAATTTGAATCTAAGGAACGATATATTATTAGAAAGAAATGAAATTTAGGTAACATTACACTTCATCTTCGCAACCCCATCCCTCCCCCCACTGCCACCGCCATGCATCCACTAAATAAACGTAGCTAAAATATGACATACGAGCATAACTAGTTGCAATAATACGTTAGGAAAGCATGTTTATTGGTTATTTCACGACAAAATAATCTAATCGACGTCCATCGGTCAAAACGAGAAGGTATCCATCAGCTAATGTTGCATGTACAAGCATCATTGGAACTCTCCTCTCAAGGAAAACTGTTTATTAAATAAACTCCGCGCCGCGGCGTGTCAACACGACAGAGATGGGAGTACGTGATATACTCGTAGTGACATGCCGGTGCAGATTGCATGCGCATATCTGTGCACCTTATCCAAATAAATACTTACACAGCACCACTCACAGACGTCGTGAGCAACTCTCCCTGTCTGGCAAGCTTTGAATGACGTGCGGTGTTATGTACAGATATGCATGTCAGTCTGCATCGACTGCGATACGGAGACTGTTGGTTAGTGGGAACCGGGCTCATGGCTATTGTGAAAAAAATATCTGCAACTCTCGCAATATGATGCATAGTTCGCGAGAACTGGAGAGACAGTTGTTTGGGAAAATTGTTCGCCAAAGCAGATTTTAACACCAACGAGAAAGTATAGCGTATTGTATAATCCAATTGCTTCTAATGATTGGTTATACATTATACTTCTTAAATTTGGTTAAGATAATGTCTCTTGCTTGGTTATTATGATTAGCGTTTGGAGATTTGGTTACAATTCTGTTAAAGTTCACAGACAGCATACTATTGCTGATATTTCATTCGTTTGGATATTCTATGGTTTTGGTTAAACTGTATTTCTTTCGTCTGGTAATAATTGTCATATTTGGTTACATTTCTTTCTTTCGTTTGGTTACACTTCCATGGTCTGGTTACACTTGTCTTGTTTAGTTACACATTTTGGTTAATTTCCTGCCGTTTCAACTTCTGTCGTGTTACTTCTGTTAGTTCGGCTATTCTTCTGTCGTCTAATTAGTTTACTTTTGCCAGGTTTATGATCGTTCTTTTTATACTAGATAGCATTCTTGTTTTTGTTTTAGACTAATTGGTGGTTGCATTACAACACACTATGATATAGGATAAGGTCATCAATAACTGACGCCTCGGGCATTAACTCGGTTATTACACGGTTCCTCGTGGAATAACTTATACTTATCCCATATGCTTTTCAGTTTCCACACACAACTATATGTGTGTACGGTCTGTTTGCACGGCTCCACACCACTTTACAGGACCACTATAATGATCATCCACCAATATAGAATCAAGTAATGTTGGCACAACTGACTATTTTCTATTTGTACATATTGTTCATACTTCTGAGACGCAGGGAGCAAAGCAAAGATAACATAACTATTACTTTGAGCGATCTGTTTTTAACCGGTTTGTAAAAGTTCACCATTCCCAAGCAACATTAGCAATCCATTAGCGATGCATCGGCCAGTTATTTACCTCTGAAGAGCTAGAACACAGCATTGCAGTACACCAAACAGCTGCGCCAATTGATACATTTTCATCCTGCAATTGTTTCTAAGCATGCATTTTGTCATTTCCAATTTATCAAAGGAGGTCGGGCAGGGTTTTTATGTTGGCCTTTCTTTGTTTAATGGTGAAGCTGACTATCTAGATATGATCACACTTTTCTCTTTTTCCCCCGCTACACACGGCTATTTGGAGCAAGTTGTTAACTTGGATAATGGGAGAATGATAGATGTATTATTTCATGTTGGTATGTTATGGTGCCGTGATCGTGCGATAGGGATACACTTTTGTCTAACGTAGTCAACTGGTACCAAGAAAAAAGACACTACCCTGGTGGTAACGAGAAATTATTGACATAGGTGTGCTTCCATAACATCTTAGAATGGTAAAAATGCAGGTACCACCAAAGTACTGGAAATCAAAAGTCCATATATATAATGTAAAATAAGCGTTGGTATTGTGACTCAGTAATCGCATCACACACCCAACACCTCTTCCAGAAATTATATCCAAACAATATATTGTACCTGTTTATTGGTATGGACTCAAATTAGTAAAGCAAAATTACAGGATATTGCGATTATGATAGTCATTTGTTGTTATTGCAGATAAGTAAATGAACTACTATAACTGTTGTATATGTAGCAAGTTGAAAATGAGCACTGTTAAAGGCATAATATCACATATATTAATGGTTGTTTTGTACTAGTTCTTAGCTATAACTGCAAAGTACATTCACTTGACATACATAAAATCACGTTTGTACTTCCAATAAGCTTTCCACCGCTGTATTTGACAAATCTTCACTGCAATCCTTCTGCGACTCTTAGAGTCGAGTTTAAATCAAACACGGCCAACGACTCTTTAGAGATCATGTAAAGGGACATCACTCTGTTTTCTCACACTGTCGTGCTCAAAACAGAGATGCTTCAATGACAAGATAAATAGCGGAACGTTCCCCTATTTAATATAAAATATGATTTGTTTTATAACTATCGAGTGCCGGGGGATAAGTACATCAGTAAATAACAACTTTCGGGTGGATAAATCAAGCGTATTTAGTCTCAGATCGAAATTCGTTTGTCTGATTTTACATGTTTATCAACTGTGATATTATGCCTTTAATTACATTGCAGTTTACAGTTCAAGTAAAACCCAAATAAAATACTGTAAAATCTCACATTTCCTATAATAGTGTACTTACTATAATACTAAGTAACCTTTCATGACCACTGCATGACATGCACCAATAAGAAATATCCAGGATAAATATTAGACATGTGGAATACTAGTAGGTCAACGATCTGTGATAGTATGTGTTTAAAGACTTGCATAGAATGAGGAATGAAGAATGAATGTTTATTTAGGTGTCATGCAGGGAGTGACTCTCTGCAATGGCACAGCTAGGAAAGAGCAGAGGCGGGTGCTCCTGGGACAAATTAATGGTTAAAACAACGGGGGGCTTGTGGGTCGGGGTCCCTTTGCCAACAGGTAACAGGGTAAAAGGGCTCAAATTGAAGAAGAGCATCAGGACATGTATATGTGGAAATTGAGCCATTTTGCCTCTTTCATGTTTCAGACATCACTCCTCTGCATAAAATAACACTTACTATAATTCGAATATTTAGTTTTTGATTTTATTATGAGGCAAAAAATAGTTTATGAAACAGGGATATCAATGCATTTCATGCCAAACAAAAAAAACTACTACCAGGTAAGCCCAAATAGTGATAAAAATAACATTACCAAAAATAAAACCCCATTAATTTATACTATTTGGCATAATCTAAATAAAATCAGAACTCGTTTAAACATTCGTTGGCAAAATTTAGCGAGTGTCCAAATATCTGAGCACCAATTTCTTAAATGCGATTTGAACGAGATTGCCTTTAGCTTTGAGAGAAATAGCCCCGGACTAGCTAGCGGACTAGTGTTACTTTCTAATCTATCTCTGTACTACCGTAAATTCCTCTAATAATCGAACAGTAGAAAATAATTAAATGTTCAAATTATTAGGAAAATATGAAAATTTAAAATGACCGGTGTTCATATAATTAGAGACAACCAAATTAAAACACAAAATATGGTTGTAAATGAAATGGTAAATAAATGAAGAATTCAATAAATAAAATAAAGTAGGGCCTATAAAGACAAAAACTTACTTGAAAAATTACTGTGTTCTAATAATTAGAAATTAGAAATTTTGTTTGTCATATTCGTATTTTTAGGGTCAGAAATAAATTTTGGGCAATTAATTTAGGTGTTGAACTATTATAGGGTTTTCATTATTAGTAATGAAGGTAATTAAGCGAGTGCTTAGTACTGTTAACTAATGCTGCGTACTGTTGAAGATTTTGAGGAAGTCGTTGCAGCAGAGGCCACCACAATGCTCGGTTGCGTACACGTGGTTGTCGAGGTCGATGTTCAGCAGCTCCAGCTCAATCTGGTAGTTCTTCTTGCCGATGATGGTCAAGATGCAGTTGCGGTCGGCAGCGTAGTATTCCTGCGCCTGCGACGTCACTGTGTCGTCGTCGCGCTCCGTGATCCGGATCTCCTTCGGGTGCTGGTACGAGCCACATCTGTACTGGTCCTGAACGCTGATGTCGCCTGAAATGTGTGGAGGGAAAACTGTGTCAGAATGTGCACCAAGGTTTAAGTTGTGTCAGAATGTGCACCAAGGTTTAAGTTGTGTCAGAATGTGCACCAAGGTTTGTGTCAGAATGTGCACCAAGGTTTAAGTTGTGTCAGAATGTGCACCAAGGTTTAAGTTGTGTTAGAATGTGCACCAAGGTTTGTGTCAGAATGTGCACCAAGGTTTGTGTCAGAATGTGCACCAAGGTTTGTGTCAAAATGTGTACCAAGGTTTAAGTTGTATCCGAATGTGCACCAAGGTTTTAACTGTGTCAGAACATACACCTAATGCCATTTGACAGGGAGTGGTATTTTTTCATTACCCCTTAAACTTGTCCATTATACCCATACTTGACAGGCTGAGGCATCAAGCCACAAGATAATATACATGGTAGACCTAGAACAGTGTAGAATGTGGTCAAATTCAAAGTATTTTATGGCACTTCCTTTGATAGCAATACAGAACAATATCTAAAATGTTCTATTCTAGACTATTGGTGACAAAAGTACTGTTAGTATATTCGACTAAATTATATATCAATAAACATTATAAAAGGCAATAACATTTTACAGTTCTGCGTATTAATTTAACGTATTACTCAAAATACAAAGAAAGTGAAATAAGGAAATACAGGTATAGTATTGATTATAGTTTGTATATTCATCAGAGGATTTTATATTAGTTTAGAAAACAAGTAAATAACCAAGTAATTGTAAACAGGTAAATTAATACACATGTATATATTGATACTCTATCATTCTAATGATATAATGGCACATTAGAGTATATAATACATTTGACGCAGGTAACTAATGTGCATTATATACACTTAATAAGTGACATGCATCACCACAATGATCAGTTCACTTGGTTTAGATTCAAATATTCATAAAAATAATAACAAACTAGATAAGCAGAGCTGAAAGCTCTGTTCCGACATATTATTCACAACTACATGCTTATCTATTGGTGACAAAAGTCATGCAAATAGACTAATGTAGGTATTAATAAACAGTCAATACAAATTTACCTTGAACTCCAAATTGGTCAAAATACAAAGAAAGTAAGATCAGGAAATAACACAATCTGACAGGGGCCTCCATCTTGAAACACCTGTGTGACGTCACTGTCACCCGTACAGGTATTCGTAGTTTCGCACGATTATTACTTGCACAAGTAGTATATTACAATAATAAACTATGTATGAATAATTATAATTTACCGCTCTTTATGTTCCATATAATGGAATACGGACGGTAGGAAAACACACAGACGACACGGTTACCTGTCATCGTGACCCGGTTATCCAGCCATCTTGTGCGTATAATTGAAATGTTCATACTCGGTATGCGTTATCCGGCTATTACGTAACCCCGATACATTTGTACGTATATAAATATAGGCAAACTAAATTTAATACTTTTCTTAGCATGTAAACAATATATGCTTCATTGATCTATCCAAAATAAAATTCATTGTTGTTTTCTGTGGAAGATAGCTACAAAATAAGCATTCTTTCAGGCATAAAATGCTGAGTAGCTTAGCTACTCAATTTCTAAAGTTCGTTCGGTTGGAACAATATTTTTATAATTTACAATAACATTGTTCCATGCGCTGAATTAATATAACAATTAAGATTTTATTCAACTCGAGTTCTTTTAAAAGAAAAAGAATACCAAAGTGTGCAATGACCAATACTATTCATACTCATTAGGAGTCATTACAGACATGAAGAGCGTACACTTGGCTTTGCGCTATATAGTAATTATATATATTTATTACAATTTGTTAAAAACTCGGCAAGCATAAAAACTACATAGCCCTACCGGTATGTACCATGTATGCTACAAAATATGGAAACGAGTTGATTTACTTTATCTCTAGTGTATATAAAATGGCATATTTAACAGTGCATCGTTACTAGCATACTATAATACATAACTATAACTTTATGGTATACTAGTAGGGCATATCCTCGTACAGTACGAGTCTACCTATATTATACCTATATACTGGGTTAATTATTAGATGTATACATACTGCAGTATACTTGGCACGTATAACCTACAGCGGTATACCTCATACTGGAATACTATTATTATAGCATTACCTTCTCCAACAGGGGC
>JAUTBV010141626.1:0-11285 GCA_032361325.1 Lepetodrilus fucensis
CTCAGATTTGCTTCACTAGTGTCTGTCACTGAGAAGATGGGAGGCCTCTCTCAGAACTGCTTCACTAGTGTCTGGCACTGAGAAAATGGGGGCCTCAGAACTGCTTCACTAGTGTCTGGCACTTCAGCCTATTAGTATATCCCATGTATACTTGTCCCAGGATGTGCTTCATTATAGCACTGTCCCCTGTATATAGCCCGACATGGCAGTGAAGTGACGGTCAGGAAGTCTTCATCAAAGTGATGGCAATCTGGGTTAATGGCTGTAACCTGATTTTTGCTGTTATTTCTGTGATGCTGCAACAGGCAGTTCCTAGGTTCCTTACAACATGTGGTCTTGTTTTACATTCATTATTGACATTTAGCATGATTTCCATTGCTATCTCTAATGGGAAATGGTTCATTATGTTATATCACAACTTTTCCACTTCGCAGCCGGGCTATTCAAAATTAGATTATTGATATCTGTAATTCACACACACACGCGTGCGCACACACACACACACACGCACACACAGACACACACACACACACACACATGCACACAGACATACATGCACACACACACACACACACACACTCTCAGACACGCACGCAGACATGCACACACACACACACACACACACACACACACGCACAGAGAGTATTGTCAACACAGTCCAGTATATGAGAACACAGGCATATCATGTATATCACTAAACCACTGTTAACCACTTGTACACAATGTCACATCTGTTGTCCTTGGGCGGCAGTGGAAACACAGCTTTGTATCGGCTGTATTGGAGTTTGCAATCCAAAGACAATTTGTGAATATCAGACCATTTGTAATCTTCATAAGAAAAAAAGCTTAATGTGCTAAAAAAAATAAAAATAGAAATAACAAAAGGAATAATTTAAAAGTTAGCTGCTTTTTTGTTATAACTGCTGTCTAAGGAGAGTAGTGGTATTAATATGTTGGATCAAAATATTACAATATCGGTGCAGAATGGTTGGCAGATTTGTGCAGAATCTGCGCTATTGTAATATTCTGGTGTAACAATTTAGCCGAGGGCTGTTATGATTGTATAATCCATAGATAGTAGTGGTACAGGATTTATCATGTGCGTGTAGAAATGTGCTTCACGGTCTTTCTTCCTGGACTGGTCCCTGACAAATACCGATCAATATTCACGCTGCTTAACTTTGTCTGCAATCAGATAAAGCTGTGAATGGTTAATATTTCATTGATCTCGTAGCTTACAAATATTTGTGCAATATTCCAGTGATAGAATATTACCAATAATATTATGAGAGCCATATCTTGCCTCATCCAGGTCGCACCACAATGAAGTAACATTGATATTAAGAACATCTTGATGAATGTCAATGTTGAAGTTTAACTTCCTATACACTGGCGGCAACCAAAGATGCCATATGAAGTAGTGATTTTAGTTTGCACTATCTTTAAAGAAGACAAAACTGTAATGATATACAATAATTCCTTTGGGAAAACCTCATGGCGACTGAGAATTTGAAGATAATCAACTAATCAATACTACTACTTCAAATAAAAACAGCTTCATGAATGTGTTTAATTTACAGATAATGATGTCCATATATTTCATGATTTGAGAACATTCCATGATTTTAGGTGTCTGTGTCTGAGCATCAGTAAATATTATTTGAAAGTTAGGATTGCGATGTCAATGTGACATGTACACTTCTCACGTAAATCTTCCATAATATAATTTGTCACGTATGGGTGAAAGATTCCCATTGTGATGTAAAACAATAATTCACTCACTCCATATTTAGAACATGAATAAGGGGAATACATTGAAATAAGCATAGGTGGGATAACAAGATCTTGTTCATTTCACATAATATGCAATTTTAAACATAAATGTAATGGTCATAATGGACAATTAACCCTCCTGCTATTTTATTCCTAGTAATTGTTCCATATGACTGACATTTTCATCGAGCATGGATAGGGTTAGTATCTATAGGAAACTCATAACATCTGTAGCGCTGAATGTTGCAGTAAATCTGCGAGCACTGGCTGGTATTGACAACATGACAGACCAAAGATATGTCAGTACCAGCCTGTGCTTGAAGGTTTACTACAAAATCCAGTGTTACGGATGTTGCAGGTTTCATCACGCCCTAAAACTGACAAGTCGTGATATTAGTGAAAGAATCTTGAATGTGACTCTAAACTTCAATTATGTTTTCTAAAACAGAAAAAAACATTAAATACACTTGTATAAAAACACCTTTTTTTTAACGTACTTTTACTTGAAGCATGTATTTCTTTTTATACACTAAGTCATCAATGATGTCATATTTGCATTGGAGGTAACACTGTGCTGTATTGTTCTAGGTGGAAGAGATCCGGGGGATGATAGATAAAATATCTTCAAATGTCGACGAAGTCAAGAAGAAACACAGTGCAATCTTGTCTGCACCTCAGACTGATGACAGTAAGTGTTCATGTTGTGCAATCTTGTCTGCACCTCAGACTAAGTGTTCATGTTGTGCAATCTTGTCTGCACTGCAGACTGATGATAGTAAAGGTCCTCACATACACCAGAGGCGAGCGAAATATTGTGTCGCCAATCAGTGGCGATATCAAAAGATTCTTTCAAAATTTGTCGATGCAAATTTCGCTTTTGGTGTGCAATTATTGCTAAATGATAAGGTTCTATCTCAGAGAGTATATCGCCAGATTTGTCGCCACAAAATTTGCCTTTGTGTGCAAGAACCTTAAAAGTGCATGTTACCATGTTCAATGAAATTATTTTGCAATATTTGATTTATTCACTGTGAGTATTTGGGCTCCTGTCAATAGTATTATGGACCAAATTAAAACATTTGCTAGGTGATGGACTGTGTCCTGACTATTTCATACAAATATATGTATTATTTTATGTATTAAAGCTATATGTTGTTGTTATCCATGCATCGAAGATCATTTGTGATATTCTTACCATCCTTTGAAGTTGTTACTTTATTTTCAATTATAGTAATGTTTGTTTTATTTACTATAATCAAGCATTCTGTCTTCCAGAAATGAAAGAGGAATTAGAAGATTTAATGTCAGAAATCAAAAAGAATGCAAACAAAGTTCGGGCTAAATTAAAAGGTAAGTTGTGTCGAATTTTCTAAGATGTGAAGATTTTCCAATTTGCTTTTAGTGATCCAATATCCCTACCATAGTTACCACAGAATGACCCTGCATAACACAAGGCAGCAATATCATGGACTATATTATCATCAATAACGTTAGTATCAACAACACAACGTGTTATCATCAACTATTGGCCGGTATTCTCATGAGCATTATCTTCAGCAAACTATACAGTTTCTAGGTTTAGTATCATGGTTTGCTCTAGGGTTGCAAATCAGAGAGCCAGACTTATGCTCAAATTACGAATACAAGTCTTCGGTTATCTGTTACCCACTACAATCCATTTGGGGGATCATTTGCTGGAACACATTAGAGTGAAATCTGCAGGTTTTGCACCAGATCAGCCATTGCAGCACTAGCATCTGGTGACAGATAGGACACAGTCTCCTTGACATGATAAATGTCCTCTCTGTTACTTGTCAATGAGAGAGGCCTGTTACACTGTCACAAGCATTTTGAATATCACCAACATGAGAAGTCTCATTCACTGACTGTTGAATGCAAGGTCTGCTGATAATGAATTATTCACAATCATGAATATAACATAGGTTTTGCTGACTGTGATTGAGGCATCCACTTGCCTTAAGAGATGTCAGATATGAGGAAGTTGTTCTTTAAGTAAACTGCAAAAGTGGAAAATAACTGTATGCAATTAATGATATTAATATTTAAATGTATGAAGTCTTCACCTGAGTGTTACTGATTTGATAGCACCTGTGGAAATCACTCATAATAGTAGGCTTGTTGTCTGGCCTTGGACCCAAACATGTATAATTGTTCACATCTTATAGAATATTAGTTTGCAATACACCTGTATGACTTTGTGCGCTGACCACACCATGCTGAATGTAAACAACAAGATCCCAGTCCAATCTGTGGACCTGTCTAACTTGACCTTACCCACCCTTACCCTTGCAACACATTACCACCCCCCACTCCCAACCCTCACTCCCACACCACAGTGCAGAACAGTTCTCAGCCAAGTGTGGCAACGTTCACATAGCATACAGCCATAGAACTTTGCGACGTACATGGGCTAAGATTCATTGATCTTCTATTCCACAACCGTGATTGTCAATGTCATTTTATTCATTCTTTCAAACTTTTTTGACACACGTAGTCGAGTTGGTGGGAGAAAAAAGGTCTGGCGTTCTTTGGCTGCAATTAAACATGAGTCCCCGCTAACTTCCTCGTTACCACAGTGGATTGCCAGCTAGTATGTAACGACAACGGCCCTGATTGTTTCAGATCAATATGAACTCCCGATATTTCGAGTCTATTTAAGAAATTAATTTGCGCGTGTAATCAATACTCGGGTTGTGAATCACTCTGCCAGGTGCCAGGACTCTTCTGTACGGCTCGGGCGTCTTGTCTCACGATCATCATCCTAGGACCAGGCTTGTCACCTTGTAAATCAAATAACGGCACACAGTGTTTGCCATGACCCCAGCAGGTCACTTGAAAGCCTGTTGCTACAGATCAATTATAATTACACCATATCTTAAGGCAGTCCAATGGTGATGTTTGTTTGTACACCGCTAACTGCTTGTGTCAACTTGATATATCTGAAAGAATATTGCATTGAAATCCAGGGCAATTATTAATGCACATATGTGGTAAACAAACGCACTCAGATAATTAATTTGGATTTCAATATATGGATGTATTGATAGACTGGCCTGCGTGTGTTGTCTTCAAATCGATAGCTCACATATAAAGTGAAAGGAAGTTGAAGAATTCCGTCCAGGTTTCCTGGTGCTTGGTGCACGGAGTGGCAAGAGGGCAGCTTCCCATCCTGGTCATGCTTTGTCATCCTCTCGTGTACGTCATGGTCATTTCAATCAACAAGTCAACTATTGCTTTCAATCTTTTCAGATATTGGAGATCTCCTTTTCTTCTCAATTCATTCATAAGCGTACAAACTGATTTGGTCAATACAATTGGTCACAACCATGTAGTATTTGCAATTTTCCATTAAATGTTTTCCGACTAGAACCACGATGGGGTCCAAGGCCTGCTAAATGTTTAAACTACTGTCAATACAACCATAATATCTTATGATTATAGGATAAACCCTGATTCAAGTTCAAATGATCACCAGTTGTAGACATTAAACTTGGTTGTTATTGTGATGTCAAGAGCAGGTTTTTGAAGGAATGAAGATTCTTGATTAAATTTATATTGTATAAAAAAAATCCTATATGAATTAATCTGTTATTTGTATAAATTCTTGAGCCTGATGTAAAATTCAGGACATGATTTGTGAACTTTTAGAAGTGTTCAAGCAGATCTTGTCATTTTTAATAATGTTATGATCACTATGACCACCTCACCATGATCACCATGATCACTAATCAAGGCCCTCCTCACCCAACAGAAACAGTTGTAATCTAATTCTGCTTGTAGTCGTGATGCATCAAATAAAGGTGCTATTTCCAAAGATTGATTCAATGTTAATCTCAAGAGCACTAAAGTTGTCTACGCAGACAGAGTTTACTACAGCCTAGATTCCTGTGAACAGACAGTTTCCTGACACTGAGGAATATTGACAGCTTTTTGTCAGTGTGGCATTCATCAGAATATTTTTATTGCCACCTTTTTGATGCTGTGTGAAATGCCAAGATATTGAGCTAGGGTTACAGAACTGGTCTCATGTCTCACTTCAAAGTGGAGGGCAGAGAAACAGAGGTTTGCACAAATTTGTTTCCTGAAATATTCTAAAAACCTTTTATGATTAATAGAAACCTTCTGTTCTAGAATTCAGCTTCCTCTTGAGCCAGACACAAAGCCACGAGTTTCAAGAATGTCAACTGACACTTGAATATTTATTGAATTGTCCTTGATGCTGGAATATTTATTGAATTGAGCTATTTAGCATAACTTGTTGAAGTGACTGAGCTTAGGATTACATATGTGTGTGGCTCGGCCTGTGGCATGTTTAATGTCTGACGGCTGGAGTGGATGACAAGTGTTTACTTTATTGTGTTACAGCTACATAACCACAGCCAGTCAATACTGGGCAGTACTATTACTCACGACAGCCAGTCAGTACTAGGCAGTACTATTACTCATGACAGCCAGTCAATACTAGGCAGTCAATACTAGGCAGTACTATTACTCATGACAGCTAGTCAGTACTGGGCAGTACTGCAACATTCAGCGCTAATGATGTTGCGGGTTTCCTCCTGCCCTAAACTGACAAGTCGTGATATTAGTGAAATATTCTAGAAAGCGACTTTAAACCCCAATTCAAAAAAATAGAAATAGTATTACTCACATAAGCTAGTCAATACTGGGCAGTACTATTACTCATGACAGCCAGTCAATACTGGGCAGTACTATTACTCACGACAGCCAGTCAGTACTGGGCAGTACTATTACTCATGACAGCCAGTCAATACTGGGCAGTACTATTACTCATGACAGCCAGTCAATACTGGGCAGTACTATTACTCATGACAGCCAGTAAGTACTGAGCAGTACTAGTATAACTCACATAAGCTAGTCAGTACTGGGCAGTACTATTACTCATGACAGCCAGTCAGTACTGAGCAGTACTATTACTCATGACAGCCAGTCAATACTTGGCAGTACTAGTATAACTCAAGTCAATACTTGGCAGTACTATTACTCTATATCTGTACTTTGTAATTACTCCTTTCCTCCACAATATTGTGCAACCTCTCTGTAATTCCATCTGTGGATATCAAAGCAGTACCATCTGCCTGATCACCCACCATTGTCATTCTCTCAGACCTGGTCCTTTGTTAGCAATTACTCCCCTCCACAATATCAAACCAGTTCGGGTAACAGTATCCAAACATCATAACGTTTTGTAGACATTTTCCTGGAAATTGGAGAGCTATGTTTAGTGTGTTGTGTAATTGTGTTTGAAGGTTATCTATTGTACCATTGTGTTATCACTGACCAGTGATATTGATGATTAAATGGGTTATTGTTGAGTATCGTTTTGCATGAAATATATTGATATCTGTATTTTGGTAGATTATCTCAATAACTACTTTATTGAATGTAAAACAAGACAAAATGTAGGTTTTTGTTTTAGAATGTTTGCACCATTACAAAAAAAAACAATCTTTATAGCTATTCATAAATAAAATTATTTCTGACCAATTATGTTATTGTTGACTAACTGAATTATTTCTGACTGGTTATTTTATTGCTGACTGAGTTATGTTATTGCTGACTAACTGAGTTATTGCTGACCAAATGTGTTGTTGTTGACCAGGTATACAGTTATGTTACTGCTCACATTGTTGCTGACCAGTTGGTGATTGCATGCCAAGACAATGTCGTAAGTGAATCCGTTCTGAGCATAACTGGCAGAGTGTAGATGGTGTCAGTGTTTCCTGTACGTAGCGTCTCTCCCGGACATCAGTTGCAGGTGAAGAAGTAGCTGGACTCTAATCATATTTCTATTGATTCCTTATCGTAATCTGGAAGCATTCATATAATTCTGACCTATTATACTTGGATTTCATAGTAAAATACATCTGGCTCTGGCAGCGCTTTGTATGCAGCTCAATCTCACCGAAATAACTACGGCATTATGAGATTAACGCACCAGTGAATCACATTAATTTGATAAATACTACAACACACAATACAGATATCATTTTTCCTTTTAGTAATGAAGAATGAATTTTAAAAAGATACATAACAATAACACTACTACTACTACTACTACTACTACTACTACTACTACTACTACTACTACTACTACTACTACTACTACTACTACTACTTCTTCTACTTCTTCTACTTCTACTACTTCTACTTCTACTTCTACTTCTACTTCTACTTCTACTTCTACTAATAAAAATAAATCATGTAATGATGATTGCGTGTATGCAGTGGATTATTAACACTGAAGATGGCGCTGTGCCTGTGTTACATCTGCTGTGAAGACATAACCTGATTTTTGAAATTCCTACAGAAGGGTCTTCCACACATTTACTCTGCCAACAGTTCCAGTACTGAACGTTTACACATTCATTATTTTGGAAATGTTATATCCAGAAAGAAAAGCTTTCCCAATTGTATTGTTTATCATATATTATAACTTCTGCATTGTGTTGCCTCAATGCACACTTTTAGTAGTAAACTTACAGACTGTCAGAAATTTAGTGAATTAGAGTCTTAACACAAGATTAAATTATTACACCTCAGCTGTCACTTTGTGAAATAATAGAGAAACACTAGCTCTGTATGATTAGAATAATAGTCTCCAGTAATAACATCTGCTGGTACATTTCCCCAGTGGCATTGTATTATTCATTTTATTTCCTCTTATATATATGCTAAAACCAGCAATCCTTTCAATAAACACTCTACGATACAATCAATTTGGAGAATTCTCACTCTATGGTTTAATGGTTAGCTATGTCAAACGTTACTTACTAATACTGATGATTGAACGTCTTTTCCTTGTGTTACAAATGGAGAGATTCTGTAATTCTTCAATGCACGTACTTCAAGTACGTTATGAGGATAATAGTAGAACTGCGTTTGGCCTATTTTAACAGGATTACACTAATTGAACTTATTTTTCAAAAACCACAAGTTTTGTTAATTTAGTTTTGAAGTTGGTTGAACAGGTTGTGCTGACTGATACATAAGTATTTGTAGTGTAGTGTTCACCTAAGTATGCTAGTTTTATACATGTTTAATAGGCAAATATGTATGGATTTCTAATATGTATTTCACATTGTGTTCATTGTTCAGCTGTCAATAACTGTTGATCCCAACAGGATTGTCTCACATTCTGCCATCCCATGCTCGTGGAACACCACCAATGTTTTCCTGACGTCTTTATCATCTCCTGTATCAGGACAATTATGGAATCTCCATGTCGGCTTATTATCGTCTCCAGGTTCTCCAGCAAACAGATTTGTCTCCCCAGCATCAGGAAGGCAGTGCTCCTCATAAATATTGTATGGATTCATCAAATGGGCAAATGTTGCTATGGATGAACGGGTGCGGGCGGGGGAAACTGTGTCATCGCAGTGTTTTTATTGGCGGTGACCCCCAACAGTTCCGTATTGATCTGTGCGGCCGGCAAACCTGATTGAGACTTGGCTAGAACCTCCTCCTAGACCGGTCTAACAAAACCTAGGTTCCGTGTGCCACTGTTCAGAATGAACACTGATGTCCTGGGCAAATTTGATGGTGTCAGTCTATAATCTTGTATGAGCAGTTTACACACGGCGGAGGGTCCACTATGCTATTATATCATGGTATAATGTGGAGGTACAAGACACCATGATGGGCCTTACACACTGCAGAGGCCATTCATGGTGTTGTGTACAGAGGCCCATTGCAGTGTCTTGTACAGAGGCCCATTGTGGTATCTTGTATGGAGGCTAAATGTGATGTCTTAAACAGAGGCCCCTCTGTGGAGGTCCTCTCCAGCAGTAATATGCTTCAGAAGACGATTGTGGTGTCTTATACAGAGGTCCATTGTGGTGTCTTGTACAGAGGCCCATTGTGGTGTCTTGTACAGAGGCCCATTGTGGTGTCTTATACAGAGGCCCATTGTGGTGTCTTGTACAGAGGCCCATTGTGGTGTCTTGTACAGAGGCCCATTGTGGTGTCTTGCCCTCTGCTATCTGTTGAGGACCTCCCTGGCATTAGGCTTGTACTAGCCAAGTCTCACAATGAGAGGGTTCCAGAAGGTTGATCTGGCAAACACCGCAGGCAGACTGTGCTCCTATGTCACAGAGACTCTCAGAGACCCACAGAAGCTCACAGATAATGTCATAATATATTTATGAGACCAGTGTGAGCGGACTCCTGGAACATAGTCGAGTGTTTCACCATTAAAGCTAATGATCCTATTATTGTGTTTGGGATTGATTCCTATGCTGTGGAATCTTCTCTTAATATCCCTGGTGAGACCTCTTCGGGTCCCGTGATGGGCGATGAAACATTTCCAAACTACCTCTTACACACTTCACACTTTAATATGTCAACAGTTGCCTTGTTCTTGAAGGCAATGGGTCCCAGTTGTAACACATGTAGATCTAATCACTGTGTAAGACTTCGGCTGGAAACGGCCCAGATCTTTCGCTTATCCAATCCCAATTGGGAACCATATAATGTAGATACAGCCGATGCGGTCAGTACCAGTGAGTCACCATATAAGGAATTGCAATCGAAGGATCAAATCATTAATCACCATAAAATGCTGGAAATCACGGAACAATGAAATGTCTTGTAAGAGTTTTGGGGTCTAACTTGCAACATTCTAACTGTTAGTTACTGTACTTTTAATTACCTGTCCAAGATAAGGAGACAGCTGTCTTGTAAATCAAGTATTCCGCATAATTTTCTATATGCATCGTTTATTGATCCTGTTGATAATTCAGATTTAAGCTTCCAATGCTGGCAGACTTCTCAGCAGTTTCAGACACGTCTAACTACAATACTGGACTGGCGGGGAAATTTCTGTAGTTGAGTATGACGCCCCAGATGTATGAATATACGCAGGCCGCACATCTCCCAGGGATACCACATATCTATGTACATACCGCCGGTGCAGATCCAGGATGTCCGAATTGTCAGATCATTCAATCCATTTATGTCAGCATCAATTGTGCAAGAAGCCAAATCAGATTCAGAATATTCCTCTGGGAACGGTGCCATCCAAAGAAAGTGGTTACGTTGCTTCCACACTTCATACCACTGGCCCACTTCACCGTGTTCGTGAGCGCTTCACTGGGTCATCTTGAGATGCAATAGATGTGTGTTAGTCACGGGTGCCCAACTTTCACCCTGTTCTGTTATTAAATCTAATCAGATACCAATTCCTGAGAGGAATCCTTGTGGGAGAATATAATCGTAATGTTATATGAATGAATATTTGAGAGTATTCCTGGGTGGTCCTGCACGACCCAGCAGAACCCTGAAGGTAACCGTAACTCTAAGCTTCCCCATAGACCACCGTTACTAATGCTGGAGATACGCTTATTTTAGAGTTCCGCTGTTTTTAACAAGGGAGCCCTGAGATCTATGTACCAGCCGGCTTTGTGGCGTAATGGTTAGAGCGTCGGCCCGGAGTGCGGAAGGTCGCGGGTTCGATCCCCGGTCGCGTCATA
>JAUTBV010141637.1:0-11285 GCA_032361325.1 Lepetodrilus fucensis
AAGGTGAGAGGGAAATACATTTCTCAGTTAACTCTATGTGTTTGTCAAGTAAATACACTATGCAATTGTGTTGTATTTACTCAAAATTAAACGTCACCGATATCTGTGACTGATTGCCTTTCAGAACAATCACTCACTCGTGTTATTCCGTAATCTCATGTCACGAATGGCACGAGTGGTCACAAATGGCGTTTCCATGACGTCGCACGGTTTACAGTCCGATTGTTCCGTTCCACGCTTGCAGTCATCGTATTGGCATCCCCACTTATCCGCGAATTAGCTACTGAAGTCTACTCAGATATGCTCGACATGCCTCACTAAGGTATTTGGTGAATGTTCCTTGATTGTATTATATTTATATTAAAGGGATAATATCACAGTAATAGTCAGTTGATAGGCCTGTTATAATGGACAAACGAATTTCGATCTTAGACTAATTGCGCTTAAAAGTTATCCACCCAAACGTTGTTATTTACTGATGTATTTAGTCCCCATTAACTCAATAGTTATCAAAATATTAGTGTTTTATATGAATATATGGAACGTTCCAGGGACGTATCCAGACTTTTGGTATAGGGGGGGGGCTCATAATTTCAATCACCTTTGAAGTGGCGGAACTGGAACCATTTGCATTGTCTTAATCTGTGTAGCCTATACTAGTAAGTGAATTTCTGAAAGAAATATCCTTCATGTTATATGTTAATATTAATGTTGGGCTCCAAACTAACATTTTGAGTTACTTGCCCGTAGAGCTAGTCAGGGCAAGTTGCAAAGGTGCTAAATGTTAAAAAGTAGGTTGCCCGCAGAGCAATTTAACTTGCCCCTGTACGTCGGGCATATGTTAGTCCAGAGCCCTGATGACTAATCTTTACCGGTCAAGACAACGATGGTGTTAATTACATACTTGGGAAATCAGGCATATACCATAATAATACCTAACCATGCTAACCAGCAACGCAAATGTCCTTTTGAATTATTCATGATTAGTTGGACTTGTTGATATTATAATTTGGGAAATATCTAATGTCTGAGACGATTACTACATAATGTAGATGGAGTGACGTAAACGCAATGTCAGTCACAGTTTGTGGGAACTGTTCATTTCTATCGCCTAATCTTCTGCTAAACAAAATCATCTACAAGGAGGAGAAAATGTCGTGTAGACTGTTCTATACATTCCTTTACAAATACTTCACACTTCTTGCATATTTTTCTAATTTGTTTGCTTGCAGTTTCGTTCAGCAATGTATAAAAGACGTTTGGTCTTTGTTGTGCTTTTTTTCGAGGCAGCCCATCAAACAGGCTTGGCAATTAATTGCGACCAATTACTATTGTCCAGTTAGACGTGTTACCAGTTGGCCGATGTTTGACCAGTGTCCTAAACATACAATGGACACAGGTTTCATGACTGGGAGGATGGACACCGGCTTTAGTTTAGTTTAAGACACGCCCTGGTCAGAATTGTCATCGCGATCTGTGTCACTGATATAGGGTGGTGTGTCTCTGTGAATGAGACCATATACTGTACTGCTTTGAATGTAGACCCTGCATATCTCATGATCCATCCACCCTTGTCATCTTGTATCCCATTGGCTCATCTTTCCATGCCGTTTTGTTAACTCTTCTCCCATTGGCTCTGGGTTGGAACCTGATCCTGGTTTCTGTTGATGTAATCAGAAGCAGGTATTGTTTCTCTTTAGGGGTTGGGGAGGAGAAAGTCGTATCATATGCGTATCGTTTGTGTATCTTGTAGATGGTGAGTGTGAAAGCCGACGGCAGACGTGTACAAGGTTTGTGGACTCTGGATGAGTTTTTACAGTAGCAGGACAGAGTTCAATTTTCCATTTTTAAAGATGCTAGTTTTCATTACCAGCCCAGATTGAGGATACCATGTTTTTGACAAATGTCTAGGGCCATATTGTTTGGACCTTTAGCCCAAAGTGAGAATTGTGTATGGTTTTGTGTTGGTTGAGAAGTAAGCATGGTAAATGTTTACCAATTCATGCACAATCATATGTTTTCTTTTGCTTCTGTCTCTGCTGTCGTTGATTCAACAACTGGAGGTTTGTTTGTGCAGGTAACATTGTCTTCGCGCCGTAGGAATTAATATTTTTGGCTTTGGAGGAATGTGGGAGTGAGCATCTTGGAAGTTTAAGTAGTCCATCGCGATTTGACGATTGGATAAACTTTTGGATACAGGTACAAACGGGTTAAAGTTCCATCGCGATTTGACGATTGGATAAACTTTTGGATACGGGTACAAACAGGTAACAGTTCCATCGTGATTTGACGATTGGATAAACTTTTGGATACAGGTACAAACAGGTAAAAGTTCCATCGCGATTTGACGATTGGATAAACTTGGATACGGTTACAAACAGGTAAAAGTTCCATCGCGATTTGACGATTGGATAAACTTTTGGATACGGGTACAAACAGGTAAAAGTTTACTTTGAGGGATTTGTGGTAATTTTATTGAATTTCTAATTGTCATTTTATTGGATGTTTCCAGTTACATTTTTTGTTATACAATGGTTTTATATATTTACTGTTGTCTTGTCCATGTTGGTTCCATACGTTCCAAACATTCGAAAAATTTCCTCACTGAACCAATTGTTCCAATTGCAGATAAATAGTAGGAATTTTGCTTTCTGACAATCTTTGTATATTGTAAATTGATTTATATTCAGAAATATTTATAATCCAAGAAAATAAGGGTTTATTTTTAATGTTGAACTTTGTATAGCTCTTTGGATACATTTAACATTATTTTAATAATAATAATAGGAATAATAATAATGATACATAATATCCGGCTTGTGCTAACTAGACCGATGTTCGTTTTACCCTTTTCCCGTAATTGGTTTCGCTCTTTGTGCACTTACAACAAGCAGTCCAATATTTAAAGTATTTTTACAACTGGGTGAAAATATTTGCCGCCTCCTCTTAAAGGACAAATTACGACATCTATTTTCTCTTGTTTCGTAGAGAAAATACTGGAGACTGTTTAACAGAGGGGTCAGGCATGTCAACAGTGGCCTGGTTTGTTGGCAAACCATCGGCTCTCGGTCGGCACGCTCTCACACCACTGACTTGCTGAATGTTGTCAACATGCGCTTGTACGACAAATTCGCGCCGGTAATTCAGTTACTATACTAAATTGACGACTAGCGCTCGAGTTCGAACGTGACTCTCATGTGATTGTCATCTGACGTGGAGTCGCGATCGCCACATACTGTAGTTTACCCGACATGTAATTTGTAACATGTATGCGGTTCAGTCATTAATTTGTTGTTCTATTGGACATACGGTAGTGTTTATCAGTGTTTATCAGTTTATATACAGAACGTGCTTTGGAATGTAAAAGTGTAATTTGTTCCTTGTAGTGTTGGAGTTTACTTTCAGTGCATATTATTTGATATTTAAAAAAATTAAAAAAATTCAATATTAAATCTCTATTTAACAGTATTTATTAGTAATGATAAATAATGAACAGAGAAAAAAATATTTAAAAAATAAAATTACTTAAAAAGAACTTTGACCAGACAGTGTACAATCAGATGACTATCCACAGTATTCAGTGTCATTGTTTTTAATGAGACTTGAGCGTGGAATTTCACGTATTCAAGTGACAGCATAGATGGCCGTATATATTTTTTTTAAATGTGTTGAACGGGACAATATTTTAGGACAGACATGAGATGAGAAACCTGATAGAGAAAAAAATGTGGATGGTCTAAGCTCTGTTCCACGCAAAGCTGTATGTACCTTCGATGTGGAACAATGCTTTCTCTGTATTGTGTTGCAGAACTCGTGTTTGTCTTGGCTAAGCCTGATTGTCCCTCTCTCACAAAGAAATACGAGTTCAATCGCCAAAAGTGCAAATATTCTTGTGTATATAATGCTGAAAGGATAATTACCCAATAATAAATATTATGTCGCGAAAGGAGGTCGTTCCGAAATAGCTCAGAAGCAGTAACGTAGCTTTAAATCTTCGTACGGGCGAATTTTATCAATTATATTTACGATGATGTTTCGTTTAAGGTTTCTTCGTACGACTGGGGTCTAGGTCACATGACCACTGCTGTCAATGCTGCGGCCTCCAGACTCGGAAATAAATAGGTCAAAGGTCTTTCTTTTATTTGTGGCCATACCTGACATACCAGAGTACAGGTAAATGGCTACGTGGAAGGCATCGAGGTGTGACTGCTTACTGCCTGTTAGCATGGATAGGGTGTCGGCTATCTGCTATCGCCTGTGCTGTATTTGCTCGATACAATGTTATCAACAACATGCAACGTGTACTATATATCACTGGAAGTGAAGTGCGAGAAAAAGTTTTTGTGTCTTTAAAAATTTAAGGCTCTGGAAATTAGGTGAATTAAAAGTGATTGCACCTTTAAAAATTGATGGGTCGGGATCCTGTTTGACAGAAAAATCGTAGCACTATGAAAGTCGTAATTTGTGTTAACAGATACATTTGTAGCGTTGTGCTTGTTCTATGGAACTGGCATCTGGAAGTGAGGTGAAAGTAAAAAGAGGTGGGTAGTAGAATGTTTAGACTTTGCAGCCAAAGGTCCCGAATTCAAATCCAGCCCCGAGAGCCTGGCATCAATGTTCGCGAATGTTACATTTCTGACGCGATATTAATAGGATGCACTGTCTGTAGTGTGGCAATGCAGTTATCATCCTTGGTCTGTCAGTACCTGTCAGCACTACGGATGTTGCTGGTTTTCTCCTGCCCTAAACTGACAAATTGTGATATAAATGAAAGCGACTCTAAACCCCAATTCAAAACAAAAATAAAAATAATAAGAAAAATTATCGCACCTTTAAAAATGTAAGGCTCATATATCTTCATACTACTGTAGGCACAGAGATGTGCTCTAATAAGCAGTGATTTTAATGAATGCTATCGGGGAGAAGATAAGTTAGGAACGCACAAAAAGAAGCAGTGTTGTGGTTAGAAGTCAACAGGGAAGTCGTTCCATATTTATGTGCAAGTTATGTCACATTCAGTGCAGTATGAATTCTGTATCTGTTTACCAGGCAAAAGTCACAAGGTGAAATATGTATGCGGATTTAGGAAAGTAAACATCAGGCTCAGCACATTATCTACTATAGCTAAATGCATCTATCAATTCAAATAGGAGCAGCTTTTACTGTATTGTGGTTGTCTCTGTAATCTAAAAATTTAATTGATATAAAATTATAAAAATAAAAATGAGTAACCTCTGCTTACATATTGTACACTGTAGTACATTGTAGTACATTTTATTATGTTTACTTGCTGACTAAACCTATTTATAATAGTGAACAACCAATTTAAAATTAAATCGTGTTTTTCTTTGATTATTTATGTCAACTGACCTCTTTATGATAGTTAACAATTTTTTATTTTTTTTTTAAATATCTTTATTCCAGCAGATTACATATATATAATACAAACATGTGAATGTAGAATCAGCTTATATTGAAACACAAGAAGATGACGTAAATACAGGTAGTTAACAATTGATTGAAGTCGTATATTTCTTGTGATCATTAAATTAGCAATTGTTGCTATAATTAGTGTGTGCATGTCGTGCAGTTCTATTTCTATCTATCTCATCGTTTCATTTTACTTGTTGAATAGGTAGACTTGTGTTGTTGAGATTGTCGTTGAAAATGAAACGGGCAATACTATATGGTTGAAGTCATAATGTTACTGTGGTTGACAAAACACAGGACACGTAACTCTATAAACATGTATTAAATATGTCAATATCATTGAATTGTTGAATGTTTTGCAAGAATGATTAGTTTGCTTACACATTCAAAGCATGTTGAATTATATAGGTGAAATTAAATCTTGATTAATTCTCTGGTCAGAGAATGTATCATTTATTATTTTTTTACAATCTCTAGTATGCTGTTTATTCAAAATCTAGTTTCTGTTTGGTCTTTGGGTCCTTATGCTGTATGTGTGCAGTTGTTGTGATGTAACTAGTAGAATAATATCCTAGGCTAATGCCATTGCTGCCATTTAATATTTATGCTATTGTTGGGCATACTCCAGTAGCCAGCAGGAAAAGGGTTAAGAATGGCTGTTTGAATAATGCTTCCATTTAACCCCTCTCCCTGCTAGATTAGGCACATGCACAGCTCTTTAGGGCATCTCCAGTTGCCTCCAGCATGTAGAGGGTTAATCATATTAACATTGTTAACAAATATCGAATATTATATTCATTGATAAAATAAGAACTCCTATTGACTGTTAATGGAATTAATGAGAATATTGCAAACTAACATTCCTGTCGACTTAAAGCAGGAAAGTCATTTAACCCTTTCGATGCGGGATTAGGCACAGACAAAGCTCTTTAGGGCATCACCTGTTGGCTTCAGCATGGAGAGAGTTAAACTAAGCAAATGATTAATTAGGACTAGAGGTCGATCTGAAAGAGCCCTTGATTATACGTAAACACCTACAATGAATGAAAGTTTCTCTAGTATTTGTCTGCGGTGACCAATTCGCTATCATACGATACTGGGTGTATGAGCCACCACAATGGCCTACATTGAATGCATTCAACAATGTTCAATGAACTCCTGCCAAAATGAAGTCAAGTACACCTGATCTAGTATGTAGTTAGTTTTCGTCAACAAAACTGGTCGAGAGACTAACGATTCCGTCGCTGTATCAAGTCAACTGTATGTAGACCGACGCTGGTCGGGGTTGAAATTATACTGTGATTTTATGATATGAAGTCATGTGGAGTAATATTTTATGACTATAGGAAGTTTCCATAATGTGATGTATGTATATGCATTAACCACTCCTGTGTACTGGTAGTAGATTGCAGCTCGGTTATCAAACGTACGTACTAGTATGACCCTTGGCTGCTGGCAAAGGTAGAAGATTATCACTAATCACTGCATACCATTGTTGGGTGGGATTGAGAGCGATAAATAATTGCTGGGTGTGCGTAGCTGGGTGTGCGTGTGTGCCAATATTCCTTGAGGTATGGATGCTTTGAATTTGTTACTTTTTGGTTTGTGATGATTATGCGTGATCTAAACATAATTATATAATTATATGGCATGTTGCTTCCTGGTTTTTGTATCTGTGTGTCACAACGACCTGTCACTTTCTGTCAGGGAAATGGAACAAGATTAGCAGTGTATAAATATGTTATGCTCATGTTACTGTAGTTTTTTTTCGTGTAATGATGGTTTTAGATATTTGTGTGTGTGTGTGTGTGTGTGTGTGTGTGTGTGTGTGTGTGTTGTATTGTGTTGTGTTGTGTTGTGAGAGAGATTAACGATAGAGAAAGAGAGAGAGAGGGGAGGGAGAGAAAGAAAGAAAGAGATTACTGTAGCTATTGGTTTAACTGCCAAAGTGACATTGCTTGATAAATCATAATCACCATTTTTGGCATTGTGTTTCCTATAGCTAACCAATTTATCAGTAATGCCCATGAGAAAGTCTTTTACTCAATACTTTATGGAATAAAAGCAATTACCGTTAGTAGACATTTTATTTCAAATTGAATTATTTTCCATTTTTAATGTTACATGTGGACATGCCTTCTCTCATATTTTGAATTCCATGACATTTAACAGCCGAGAAATCCTAACGCTGGCCAAAATGTCAGCATCGCCAACCAATTTCGGCACCCAATTACGGGACAATATTTTGCAACAGGCCTCCAATTCTGTTCGGCTCTATAGGTCATGTTGTCAGAATTGATTTTAAGTACATGTAACATTATAAGACCCGCGATTCCATCCTACGTAACTATTGACTTCTCTTGTTATTGATTCATGTATAAGAAAATGTGCTGCATGCAATACACTTTAATGTGGCATGGTCATCTTTGGACATAATATTAAATATTTTAATATATTTATATTTGTTTGTGTGTGTTTTTTTTTATGTAAACTAATTATTATTATTATTATTATTATTATTATTATTATTATTATTATTATAATATATTATTATTAATTTTATTGTTTCATGAATTTTTATTAACCATTTGCCTTTAAATTTTCAGATTTCCGTAATCGGCGGCAAGAAGATCGGCCAAGATGTCGATGAACGACGATATGGTAATGGCCAGCTCGGACAGTTTCTGGGAGCTCGGCAAGTTCATGAAGACAGTCAAGAGGTGTGAAAATGGAAATAAATTATGTGACTCTCTCCGCCAGTTGGTGGAACAGCGCTCGGAAATAGAGAAGAAATATTCAAAGGAACTAATTGGTTGGAATAAGAAGTGGAATGCTTTCCTTGACAACGGTGAGCTTGTTTGACATTGACTCGATGTGTCATGATTTTAAGTTAGCTCGAGATTACTCTATGGTATTTTCTCTGTACTCTACTGTGTATGAATGAAAAAGGACATTAAATTAAGACGTGACTTTGGAGCCAAAGGTTCCAGTTTCAAATCCCACCCCAGGGGCCCAGTATCAATGTTCGCGAAAGTTACCTTCTGACTCGATATTGATAGGATGCACTGTCTGTAGAGTGGCAATGCAGTTATCATCCTGAGGTATGCAGTTCCAGTGTTAATGGAAGGTTTCCTGCAACGTTCAACGCTACGGATGTTGCGGGTTTCCTCATGCCCTAAACTGACAGTACAAGTGCACAGATTTGCATGTCACATTGGTTTCCAGACAAATTCATTGCTGATCATCTTTATCAGAAGCTTTGTAAATCCAATGTAAATGTTTCAGATAGAACTCTCAAATATTGTAATTTTCGGATTAGTAAAACTTCTGTCTACCTATCATCAAAACAAGTGACCCAGAGCTGAATTCTTTCTCTCTCCCATCAAGGAGAAAATTGGTTTGACCTAACAACAAAAGCAGACATGCTGGCCCCCCAAAAAAGGATTACAATGACCGAGCTATTCACTTTTCGTCCCATCTTCTTTCCTACCTCCTGTCATTGAAACTGATAAATACCACAAAGTCCTGTAGTGTCATCTCACAAACAACAGTTATGCCGGTAGGATATGTTAGTACAACAGTGGGTTCATGATTTGGATTTTCATTTGCATCAGTTTTACTTTTGTTTATTGTTAATTTGTTACTGTAAAAAAAAAGAGAAATTATCTGAAATTTGTTGCAAATGGGTGAAAAATTCCTGCAGCAACGTTAAATTCCAAATTCACTCACTCATTCACATCTGAAATTTGTACTTTTTTTGTAATATTCATATTTTGTATTTCCCGTATCGGGCTGGAACACCGATAAAAACTAACTTTAAAACTTGCTCAAGTTACTGGCCTGAATAGTGATACAAATAAGAAATATTATGAATTCCTACTAAACTAGTCCTTAGGATAACTTTAGCATTGGGAGAAATGGCCTAGGCTAGTGTTAATTTCAATCTTAACAGTATGTTCATATTTAACAGAGGAGTCGTGTGTATGTTCTCAGGCAGCGAGTACGGGACTATTCAGGGGGCGTGGCGAGGGCTGCTTATGGAGGGTGAGAGCCTGTCAGAACTGCACACAGTCATGGCCGACCGGCTAATGAGTGAGGTGTACCAGTCTATCAAACACTGGCAGAAGGAAAACTATCACAAGTCCATGATGCACTACAAAGAAACAAAAGAATTTGAAGACAATTTTCGAAAGGTGAGCATTTGTTGTACATTATTTAATTTGTAAGTGAAATCATCTTGAAAGCATCTCTAAACTGCAATTTAAAATATTTTTTAAAATTATTTACACCATTTTATTTTTTACATTTTATATATATATACATGTATATAATATATATATATATTCTTTTCTGTATTTTTTTTCTAATAGTCTTGATTGTTTGAATTCCCTATATTTATTTACCTTTTTTTATGTGGCTTCTCTAGGTCCAGAAGCCGTGGGGTAAGAAGCTGACCAAAATGTTGGCTGCCAAGAAGGACTACCACAACATGTGTAGGCAGGAAAAGAGCACAGCCCACCAGGAAAACAACTACAGGGGAGACCCCTCAGTCTCTGCAGACCAGGTATGTCAATGGTGTCGCAGTAGTCCAGCAGAGGGTTACATGGTCTTAAATTTGACTAATTTAAGTTCAGTTTTACTCAGTTGGGTAATGTTAAAATAATTTTATAACTGTCAACATATGGTAAATGTCAGTATTAAAATTGTCAACATTTTGAAATTGGGGGCTTGTCCAGGATCAAAAGAATGACTCTAAAATAAATAATAAATTAATAACTATGAAAAGATATCCTGATATTGATAGGACATTGGTGATGTTACCTTTACAGGAAATGGAATCATTGCATATGGGTGAAAGATTCCTGCATTGACACTAAAGCAATAATTCTTGTTTTCTATGTCTTGAATAACAAGTCCCGTCCTGGGGGCCCGGCATCAATGTTTATGAAAGTTACCTTTCTGACGCAATATTGATAGGATGCACTGACTGTAGAGTGGCAATGCAGTTATCATGGTCTTGTCAGTACCAGCCGGTGCTCGCAGATTTACTGCAACATTCAGCGTGATATTAGTAAAAGATTCTAAAAAGCGACTTTAAACCCCAATTCCAGAAAAGAAAGAAAGAAAAAAGAATAACAAGTAAAAAGACTGCTTTTGTGCATGCTGAGGTATGCAGTTCCAGTGTTAATGGAAGGCATCTAGAATCAGCACGAGGTGTACTGCAGATGTAATAACAGCAGTACTACATGTTGTGATATCTATATTATTATTATTATTTAATTTAATTTAATTTTATTCTAGCTGAAAAAGTTACAAGAGAAGCTCAGAAAACTGCAAGACGAAGTAAACAACACACGTGAAAAATATCAGGCATCGCTCAACGACCTGAACAGCTACAATGCCAAGTACATGGAAGATATGACGGAAGTACGATAATAACCACATTCAATACTTTAGCCTAGCAGTTTGATATCAACCATATTCAATACAGTGAATATTTGATATAACACTGACTTCTGGATCCATGATACATCCCCCAACCCCACCCACCTACCCACCGCCATGTTATAGCAACCAGCCTGTAATATGAAATTGATCAAAGTCCTTTTCCCAAAAAAAATCCAAAGTACTTTAACTAGCTGTGTCATTTCTATGATAAACATGTGGTGACGATGTTGAACAATAATAGTAGCTCATGGTCATAACCATCGGGCTACACATGCTTGTTGATGCTGCTTGTCTATAGGTTATAAACCACTAAATTATTTGAATTTCCCACCAGACGGAGGTTTCGTACATAAGTCAGTACAGCATAGATGGGATTTCTGGCCCTGGATTGGTTGTAAATGGTATTT
>JAUTBV010141659.1:0-11284 GCA_032361325.1 Lepetodrilus fucensis
ATTGCCACTCTACAGTCAGTGCATCCTATCAATATCGCGTCAGAAAGGTAACTTTCGCGAACATTGATGCTGGGCCCACGGGGCAGGATTTGAACCTGGAACCTTTGGCTCCGAAGTCTAATCCAAATATTTAACATCATCGAGTAACAAATAATTGGGTAATGTACTGACGTGGCGCTCCCATTGTTGACGTTTCACACATTCCTTCGGGGCCGAAGATATCCTCATCCACGGTGTTCACCATCCTCTTGAAGCGGCGGTTGTTACCGTTTAGCCTCCCCATGGCTTGCAGAAGCTCCAAGGCTTTCTCGTCCCAGAGGAATCGGTTATCGTTCAGTATCTGAATGATAGGGATTCCATGGTAAAACAAGTTCTTAATGATCATCTTGTACATATAGTGTTTAATTTACAATGGGGATTTATGGTACACCGGTAGTTATCATGTTATACTCATGTATTGAACTCATGAGAGCGATTCAGTGTAGAACAATTCATAAATGATAAGTTAATAATAGGTAGATTTTTAAGAACACCAATACCAACAACAACTACATTAACCATCCCCCTGCTAAGACAACTGGATATGTCCTAATCAGCTGTGCCTCTGCCTAATCTAGCAGGGTGAGGGTTAATGATCTTCCTGTTTATGCAGCTCTTGTATCCTCTACAAACAATAGCAGCATTTCTTTTGTCAAGCCGGCTAGGTTTGCCGGACGATGTTCCTGCGGCTAAACTATTTTGTTTGACAGCAACCCGGCAAATCCTAGCCGGCGTGCGCCAGTCTCTTGCATACGCCAGCTAGGATTTCTAAACTTGGCTAGACTGGGCTGGCCGAAAACCATTTGGTACTGAGTAGACGCGGCCAACCACGTGACCATACTCTCGAACCAGAAAAAGCGGCTAGCCGGCTAAGATAAATAAAGCAGGCCTACTGAGGCAATGAAGGGAACTAACTCTGAGCTGGATGCTGACATGTTCCGCCAGATGTTCAAATGTCTCCCACTGCTCGTAGTTGTACGCCAGCTTGACCAACTTGATGGCCGCACTGATCGGTACACCATCTTCGCCTGTGTATAACATAGGACATGTGACATTTGTTAAAGAGGTTACGCTTGACCAGACAGACACAGGCCTTCCAAATAAAACTGATGTCTGAATTGTAATGTAAAACAATCACCAGAGAGCTAATAATTCTTTGTGTATGGGTGAAATATTCCCGCTGCGATGAAAAATACTAATTCAATAAAGAGTGAGTGAATATAGAGTTTAACGTCGCTGCGGGAATCTTTCACCCATTTGCGACGAATTCAATCAAGAATTCACTGTGGGACAATTCAGTGAGATCAGGTCACAAGAATCAACTCATGCCCCATGTTGGGCGCCATTGTAATAGGACCATAGTGATTACTTGGATTTGAACTGGAGTGGACTGGATTGCGAGTCCAGTGTTTTATCAACTAAGCCAAAGAGGTAACCACAGCTGGTCAAGACATGTATGAGCATCTTATATTGCATGTAGTTAAAATGTCTACATAATACCAAGAACATATGCAAATCTACAGAGTGTCACCAAAAATAAAAATAAATGCAAGTTTCGAAGATTTAGCTTTAAACGCATAATAGCATAATATCACAGTTGATAGATCTGTATAATGGACAAACATATTTTGATCTGAGACTAATTACGCTTGATTTATCCACTCAAAAGTTGTTATTTAATGATGTACTTAGTCCCCAGTACTCGATCAAAATATTCATATTTTATATGAAAAAAGGGAACGTTCCGCTATTTATCTTGTCTTTCATGCATCAACCGATCTATGAAGGAATCTGCAAGCGAACATTAGAGTTAGGTCCCCCTTGCATGATATTATATGAAGCAAAGCCATACGGACCATATTCAGGTTGTCTATCAAGGGGTTGCAGTGGAGATTCGTCAACCACACAGTGGTGGAAAGCTTTTTGGAAGTACAAACACGGTTTTATGTACGTCAAGCGAATGTATTTTGCAGTTATAGATAAGAACTAGTCCAAAACAACCATAAATATCTATGATATTATGCCTTTAACATCATCAGAAACTGTTTATGGAGGACACTGTACCTTTAACAGCGATCTCAAGGAGTCCTCTGTCTAAGACCAGGCCGGCCATTGGGTGATTACCGCCAGAACTGAGAGACCTGGCGCCAGCTGGTCTGGTACCTCCTCCTCCTGATAATACGTAATAATAATAATAATAATAGTAGTAATAATGATAGTTGTAGTAGTAGTAATAATAATAATAATAATAATAATATAAATAATAATGCTAATGCTAATGCTAATAATAATAAATATATTATTAATATTAATATTAATAATAATAATAATAAAATATAATACGGTAATAGTAAAAATTAAGTTAAAATAATAAGTATATTAGTCAAGTTTTTAACAAAGTTGATCACCATTATTTTAGTACTTTAGTTGAATATTTTTACCGATTAGATGTGGAAACATGAATCATCGAACTATCGTGGAAAATCAAATAGCAAGTTTGGTTGCAGGTAAAAACTGATCGGATATCGGAGGAATCGGATTATCGAAGGTCGGGTTATCAGGGGGTCCATGGTAACTATAAACATGAACTGACCAGCCAGTATTTCCTGTGCTGCCAAGAAGAGTTCGCTGTAGACGTCGAGTATTTCAGGTTCACTGTCTGATGCTGGCTGTGACGTCAGAAGAATGCGACGGTTCGTGTCTTGCAGCGCCTCCAAGATTGCCAGGAACTGAGCGCCACTTCCTTCGAACATGTCTGTCAGCAGCTTCTCACTTGGGGTGCGTGGCCAGGGAAGCTAAAAATAGAAACACAATGATGGAAATAGTGAGAAAATATTGATAACCAACCATTAACTCGTGTTTAAAAAGATTTAAAAAACAATAAAAAAATTTTTTTTTTAATTTCTTAGTTTAAAGCAGGGATCACTTTGGGATGTTGGTCAGATTGCCCCTGATGCAAAGCTCTGAGCTGAGTGCTCAGACATAATAATAATAATAAGATTGACAGACATAATATTCATTTCGGTGATCCGCAGTTGTCGCGTGTTATGCGCCAATTAAAATGTTATGGGCCATTCTGGTGCATAGGGTAAATTCCAATGTGCCATATGGATTTCTAATGCGCCAATAGTGCGATGGCATGCTCTAAAGGGATCCCTGTTAAAGGCACACTATCATGGTTGTTTTGGACTAGCTCTTTGCTATAACTGCAAAATACATTCACTTGACATACATAAAATCATGTTTGTACTTCCAAAAATCTTTCCACCACTGTGTGTTTGACAAATATTCACTGCAACCCCACCTGCGACTCTTAGAGTCAGGTTTAAATAAAATACGTCAACGGCTTCTTTATACATGATGCAAAAGGGACATAACTCTGTTTGCTCGCACATATTCATATTAGAACAGTGATATCGAATACAATATCGAAGACCGAATACAATATCACAACAGTTACATGTATCACGTGCCTTGTATATTTAACCACCACCGAATTGTGTTTAATACTGTTTATAGACTATGCATTCAGTGTACTCATTAAATAAATTACGAATTACAAAGCGGCACTAAAAGAGTTCATGTAGTCTGATTGCGATAGTAGTATAGTGGTGGTTGATGTGCATATAGACGTAGTAGTGATTGTAACTGTTGTTGTGTTGATGTAGTAGTAGTAGTAGTAGTAGTAGTAGTAGCAAGTAGTAGTAGTAGTAGTAGCAAGTAGTAGTAGTAGTAGTAGTAGTATAGTAGCACGTTCCCTCCTGTTACTCATAACCATGTGTATTCAAATGGACTCTTTTCTTCAAATCTATGTTTGCATTATTCATGCTTGGTCAAGACTAGTAATGGCTCCTGGCAGAGTTTGAGGAGTGGACAACCGATTTGTTCTAGCTGTAATTAACACTGAGGGCCGATGAGTGGCCGATATGCTGCGCCTCACTCTGGGACTCACTATTGCGTCCTGGAACTCGGGGAAAGTACTGGGCCAGCGTGTCCGAGTCTGAGGATCAACCCGCTATCGTGCATCTCGGAATAGAGCACTATTTGATATGCTTTGTCGTGGTGGCATTTTACCACACACTTCTGGCCATCAGTGACTTCTTACACTTGTCTTTGTAGTAGTAACCTCTTCCAGACACAGTTCTATATCTTATTACAATGGTACCGTGACTTCTTCAGAGTTGACTTCAATCTGTTTGTTCCATATCAAGGGACATTTACATGTAGGTCAATTCTCCATAGACAGTGGGAAGCAATGACCAAAATCACACTTTCTTAATATTCTTGGTGTGAACCCTTATACATCAGCTACATGTATATATGCGTTTGGTATCTACAATAATATTAACGTTCTAACCAAACTGCCAACTATTCTTCTGAGGATAGTCTTCTCCTTAGCCAACACGACATGCAACATGATGCTTCTTAGTTCTCTGACAGCTCTCCTCTCCCCTACACTCTCTACTCCTTCCTATCCCCAAACACCCATCAATAGCTGACTGGTTCACCCTCCACACACCCCACACACTCACATCCACACATCCACACACTCACATCCGCACACTCACACACTCACATCCACACACTCAAAACCACACGTCCACACACACACTCACATCCACACATCCACACACTCACATCCGCACACTCACACACTCACATCCACACACTCACAATCACACATTCACACACTCACATCCACACGTCCAGACACACACTCACATCCACACACTCACATCCACACATCCACACACTCACATCCACACACTCACATACACACATCCACACACTCACATCCACACATCCACACTCTCACATCCATACACTAACATCCACACATCCACACACTCACATCCACACACTCACATCCACAGCTACTCACTCAAAGAACTCCGTGGATGCAGCACTGCTATAGTCGTTCGGGATGCACGCAGGGTCCGTGCTGTTGTCGGTACAGAGCGTGAGGTTCATGATGCGGTCGTGGAAGGTGGTGCAGTTGGGCGTGTTCCAGGTGTTGTTGCAGGTGAGCCACGGAACCTGGGCTCGGAACGAGTAAAAGAAGAACAGGACTGCCCAGGCTATGATGGTGTTGTAGTACCACGAGACGAAGAAAGCTATGACACAAATGGAGATCCCTATACCTGAAAGATGATCATAGAACATTGTTATGCAATTACCAAGGTACTAACAACATACATTTGAGACCCCTATGAAAGATGATCATAGAACATTGACATGCAATTACCAAGGTAGTACTAACAATATACATTTGAGAGCCCTATTAGTTTTCAATAATAGGGCTCTCAAGTGTATATTCTTAGTACTACCTTGGTAATTGCATCATAGAACATTGGTATACAATTACCAAGGTAGTACTAACAACATACATTTGAGAGCCCTATTATTGAAAGATGATCATAGAACATTGTTATGCAATTACCAAGGTACTAAACATACATTTGAGATCCCTAATTGAAAGATGTTATGCAATTACCAAGGTAGTAACAACATACATTTGAGAGTCCTATGAAAGATGATCATAGAACATTGATATGCAATTACCAAGGTACTAACAATATACATTTGAGAGTCCTATGAAAGATGGTCATAGAACATTGGTATACAATTACCAAGGTACTAACAATATACATTTGAGAGTCCTATGAAAGATGGTCATAGAACATTGGTATGCAATTACCAAGGTACTAACAATATGCATTTGAGAGTCCTATGAAAGATGATCATAGAACAAAGGTATACAATTACCAAGGTACTAACAATATACATATTAAAGGAAATATGCAGATACATTTGGAATGAAGCTTTAAATATAGGGATAGGGATGATCTTGGATTACAGTTTACGGTATATCCCAATTAATATGTTTTCCTCAATTAGTTGATAAAGGTATGTAGACAATAAGATATATGAATTCCAAGGACATAAATAATTCATCAAACAGTGACACACGTCACTGCAAATCATTTTAAATATTGTTTTCCCATACAAACATTGATGCCCTTAATAGCATCGGTGTCCCCTACAAACATGTCCCCAAGAAATGATGTCAAATTAATCTGAATATTACCATTCTATATAGCCTTCAAACAAGCATAAATAATGTAAAGATACAATAGTTCAGTGCAGGCTACAGACGAAAGGTTAATTTAAAGTACGACCGACTACCATTAGCCCTAGCTATCTGTTATTGAACTAATACTATCCGAAACATATATCAATGCTATTGAATGGTGAAACGTGCTTCAATGTGCATCATGCATGCACCAAGATAGAACACCCCAACTACGTCAAGCAACTTTCCAAAGATCTGAAGTATTTATTATTCATTTGTCATAGAGTTAACTCAGCATATGGCACCGCGTCAAACCGCTACTCTCAGTGACAGTCATATTGTTTACTGAGACGCCAAACCTGATGCCCAATTTACAGCCGCAGTTGCGTAACAGATTTGTGAGGCTCATGAATATTCATTGTGCCTTAATTAGAATTGTGATTTGAAGACAACATCGATGGCGGCTTTATCAGCAGGCTTGACCTGGCATGAATCGGCGGATATTTTGACACATCTCTCTCCACGATTATTCACGGCAGCTTAGATATGAGGGATGGTACCGGGCTCCCGCGTCCAACTGTCTGCGGATTCCAGTGCCCTTGTTGACTTGTTCAGGACATAGTGTTGGTCTTCAACACACAGGAAGGGGAACGTACAGCGAGCAGGACTTGGACAACGACATGGCGTGACCAGCTGGCATGTTCCTCATACTGTAGTAGGCGTCCTGTTCTACTTATGTTTCTCATAAAGATCGACACATCATGTCAAAGTTGGCAAAGTATAAATTTGATAAAGACATACTGATTTTGTACCCAAGTATACCTGACATATACAGTGATATATGTGCTATAGTATAAACTGAACTTCTATCCAAGTTTACATACCTGACAACGACATACACAGGCGTCATTTTATGCTTATGTTTCTCATAAAGATCGACACATCATGTCAAAGTTGCAAAAGTATAAATTTGATAAAGACATACCCGGTACTGATTTTCTACCCAAGTATACATGACATATACAGTGATCTATGTGCTATAGTATAAACTGAACTTCTATCCACGTATATATACCCGACAACGACATACACAGTAGGTGTCCTTTTATGCTTATGTTTCTCATAAAGATCGACACATCATGTCGAAGTTGCCAAAGTATAAATTTGATAAATACATACTGATCTTCTACACAAGCATATACATGAAAACGGCATACATATTAGGTCATCTACCCGAAAATGTACTTGATAACATACAGATTAGGTCATCTACCTGAATATTTACCTCATAACGATATACAATTTCGGTCATACACCTGAATATTTACCTGGCTATCCTTTCACGAAGCTCTCTTTGCCATTAAGATACCATAACGCTCTCTTTGCCATTATCTAATACACTGGAAAGGATTCCCTGATAGCGACACAACTATTAGGTCATCTACCCAAATATTTACCTGATGGCTCGAATATTTACCTACATACCGATGAGGTCAAGTATAAGAATGCATATACTTATAGCGACAAAACAGTTCCACTACATTATACGTTTGATGCCGACACAGGACATACCCTCTTTTTGCGTAGTTACTTGATAATGGTACAACTATCCTATATCCGAAGTTATACTTAATAACGACACTATTTAGATATATGACTACTTGAAGTGTTAGCGATTAAATGTTTCTGACGTTTCGACTGTCGGATGTCGTCCCTCTGCATAACAAAATACTTACTCAAAACAGATTTGTTTATAAATAATATAAGAAATTGGAGTTATTTTTGTTCATTCCATGAAGTATTTACCGAGATAATCTACGAAATATGGGTGTCAATGTATTTCATGCCAAACTATAACCTCCGTCAAATTGTCAAAAGTAATATTAATGGCATACAAGTGTTTCGAGAATGACCCTGTCTATGAATACTAGTTAATAGTAGTTATATAGATAACTGTATCTCAGTCTCCTCATGTGCCATCGTGTGACACATGGCATATTGCACCACTATGTCATATTACCACATAGTAGCATAGTATAGTAGATCGTGTGTTGCACATGGATGCCCCTGTACGTGAAACTACTTCACTGTGAAGAGGGCACCTGATCCATGATGCGGATTCGAACATCTAAATTAAGTATTCAGACGCACTATGACAGGGTTATGCACCTAACGTTTCCAAGACTTGCGTAACAAACTATAGACGACACCAATTAATATATCGATCTATAAGCTCTGCCCATTAATTGTATTGTGTATTAATGTGTTTTTCTTAATGATCCATGAAATTGGAAGTCAGTTTACTTTACGATGGCGCAAGAATTAGAAGTATAATCACCGAAACCGGAATACATGAGCGTATGATATAAATAAGGTTCGTTACATTTGACTTGTTTTGAAAATATTGGAGACCGCTAGCTTTCCCATGTTTAACTCGAATCGCGTAATTTCTTGTGTATTACGTCACATAATTTTGAGGATCACGTGATATTTAGCAGGCTTTCCCACGTTAAAGTGTAAGTAAACACTATAATTGGATTGTAGTTTATGTATTCAATGACAACATAATTAGTAAAACCGGTATTCAAATGCGTATACTAGCAAGCTAGTCAGTTAAAATAATTTCTTTTATAAATAGGGGAACAACATTTCTGGGTTAAATGTTGATATTTTGAGTTTTCCTCTTAAGCAAGTTTTACATAACGCAGATCACTTTCTATAACCGTACCGTGAAGTTTGTGTTACGCATATGATTGTGTCACAGCTCAATAGGAAATGTTAGAACAATCTTCCAATTAAAGAAGACAAAAAGTGTTCGAATGCGATCAATACTATAAATAACATTGAACACATTTAAACATCTTGATCGAAAAGAGAACACATGGTAGTCTGAGTTCTAGAAGTATTTCTACCGAGGCTATGCAATCCCGGCCATGATTCCTACATTACTCTTTATTTCGCATGAAAGCTCTCTCCTTCGACCGATCTCCGTGTAATTACTTCTAGAGTCGAAACGGCGGTTACGGATTAGGCCGGGGCCTTTACCAGGCAAATACGAATCGGCGATCAGGCAATCTCTCGTATGATAATGCTGTGGAGAACCGGCTTCGCCACATTACAATGTTAACGAGTCGCAACACAAACTTCTCATTGGAACCTTATCCAAAACTCTGATTTAAGACGGCAGTCTCTCCGTATGGCCGTGTTAGGAAATTAGACTGAGATAGACGATCTAACTGTCTTCTGATTTAAAGACTCCGAGATGAGGTACAGGCAAGCATTCTGAATATTTTCTGGCTATGCAAATACGTCTAGCGGAACAAAAACGACGTGCACTTTTGATATGGGCCATAGGGTCAATGGATATTTCATCGAGTAACAATGAAAATTCATAAATGTGGTTTGATTGGAGGGATTATGTTGCAGATATTGACGATATCTCATTATAGATAAGCCTGGTATTGTATAATCAAATAGGCGGTGTCTGAAAGCAACAGCTCCGGAATTATACAGTCCGCGGCCTTGGTGAAAGGGAAACCACGTGACTTCCTCTCTCCATCATGTCCTGGCAATATATGCATATTCTTAGGAATCTGTCCACAGTATCTGAGCCATAGCCATAGAACACCGGAAACGAATCTCCAATGAAGAACCATAGAACACCATAGAACACCGGAAACGAATCTCCAATGAAGAACCATAGAACACCATAGAACACCGGAAACCAATCTCCAAATGAAGAACCATATCATTAATCTTGTTTACAGGTTAAACGGTAAAGGATTTCGCCCTGAAATAAATATGGAATAGCGTCACCAAGACTAGATACCTAATCCTCAGAAAAGACAGGGATGCTATCTTTTACCATGGTTATTCATTTTATAAACGGAACTTTTCTCAACGATATGAACATACTCTGGGCGATGAATATACAGGGGCTGTGGATGGGGGCGCAATGGTAGAACGTTGGGACATTGGAACCATAGTTGACAAAGGCTGTTCTAGGGGCACGTACGGTATCACTGTTCGCTAAAGTTACCTTTCTGATCGTGATAGGATGCGCTGTCTGTGATGCAGTTGCCATACTTGGTCTGTCAGTACCAGCCGGTGCTCACAGCATGACTGCAACATTCAGCTTACGGATGTTGTGGGTTTCCTCCTGCCATAAGCTGACCAGCCGTAATATAAGTGAAATAATCGTGGATGTGGTTCTAAGCTCCAATTAACAGGGGGAAAATAATATATAAAGTATTCTAACACTTTATATATTGCAAACCAAACATATCAGTCCTCGTCGGCAGAAGTATCAAAAATACTATTTTTAAAAACCAACTTGCAATTGCCATTTTTGGAAGATCCACATTTTGTGTTGCTGGTTTTATTCTAACTTCACAATCTGTAGAATTATTGTTGGAACCGAACTGTTCCATGTCCACGTCCAACTGATACTTAGCTATATAGGACAAGTAATTTGGAGATAAAGCAATCTGACATCGCCGTATCATGATGAAACTCAATTCAAGACGGTTCTATCTACAAAATGCTATTTCAAGGTAAAAGATAAATTTGATGTACTAGATGAACACTATTATGGAACTCATATATATTGGTATCATTAGTAGTAATTCAGTTTTCGAAAAACGTTCTCCAAATAAGAATGTGGAATTTTACGATAACTAAGATAATTTGATATTCTTTTTAAAAGTGTACATATTGTTTATATCTTAATACAAATTGTATATGTGAATGTTCACAGCTGCAGATAACAACATTTTATTAATAAGGATATACAAATCTTCAATCGCCGTTTTCTCGAAACCAAATGTAGTAGGATGTAAACCATCAATATGGCCCCCATTTCTCAAAACAAACTTAAGTTTGAAATTTTCCTCAGCTGATATTTCTCCCAATTACTCAGTGTAGTAACTTGAGTAAACACTCAAACCCAGTTGATGTATAATGGGAACTCGATGCCTGGGCATGGTTGAATAAAACTCTAATGATCCATTAACGTGCCATTAAACCTCCATTAACTAATACAACATTACGTTAGCATAGGCGTTGCAAGTGGAGCGAATTCTATTTATAGACGTATCCAGTTTACTGATTTTGGTGATAAGCGTGTAGGTGAAATGTGCATGATTGTTGTCTTTTTTACGTACCTTACGTTGC
>JAUTBV010141681.1:0-11281 GCA_032361325.1 Lepetodrilus fucensis
GATTAAATAGTTGCTATGGATTACTATGTAATTGTAGAATATAGTTTGCGACAAAGTCTTCCTAATTGTTAGTACTTGTTTAAACAACAAGGAGGCCTCTGATCTCCACCTTTCCCTAATCTACATTGACAATACTATATAAATTGACCCCACTGACCACGCTTATTTATTTTCTTTCATGTATACGACAGAAGAAAACATACTTCAACAATAATATCGAGTTTTCTTTGAGTAAAATTAGGTTTTCGCTGTTTTTTACTCTTGCCAACAAGTTCATCCGTCATGTTGGACATCGTCTGCTAGCTTAGCAAAGTTTGATTTTGGTGTATAAATCATATATAAAAAAAAATACATATATATATTTAAACAAAGTAATGGCCTCCTTCAAGTTTACGTGTAGTACACATGCTCGGTTCTAACACATATCTGGATGAAGCGGTATGACTCGTCCACACATAATGTTGGATGAGTGTGAACAGCTATAAGGTATAAGCTTTTATGTCGATCTAGCACTAGTCCAGATCGTTATAAAGCTCTAGTGGTAACACACCTTTAGAAACCACATCGTCATTGTGACGCAAACAGCAGGGACGGCACTGGGATGTCGAATCATTTGACAGACAGTGTCCAGACGATTGCGTTAACATGGTATCCGAGCACGTCAACCCTACCGTGTAGTAACGTTGATGCACCAAAACAGAACTTTCTCAACATGAAAAGTAATGTTTTACCATGGCCATCATGTTCTCCTGACATGAATCGCATCAATTATGTGTGGGGTCACCTTGACCGACAGATCAGAAGACGACCAGTACCACCAATCGACCGTCAAGCCCTGGAACAATGTCTCAATGACGTCATTGGTTCGACTTTAAAGTTTATTGTGCTACTGTGAATGATCTCTTTTGACCCCCATGTGTCTTAATGCCTCTGTTAATCGTAAAGTTTCTGGATTATTGTCATGAAAATCTGCACACATGATGCTAAAACCATCACTTTAATGAAATATATAAAACATAATGTTCTATATAGTTTTGTTCTTCTTCCATAGTACGTGTATTTCAAAACCTTGGTATACTTTCTTTTGGACGTTAGCTAATAAACTATCGGCAATCGGCAAAGCTATCGGCAAAGAGAGTGCTATGGTCTCTTAGCAGCTAAGAGACGTACATCTTCAATACAAATGTAAAGAAGAAAAAAAAGGATTGTACTTGTAAATTGTTAGTTTATTTATCATAAAATCACATCAACTGGTAGCAGCAATATCGGCATCAGATGGTGGTTTCTGAAGATGCTCTGGGATGGACTCGACCTGCTCCTGTCAACAGTGACAAAAATGTATAGAGGATATTCAAGCTTTTTTTCTCTCGTACCATGTTTATCTCATCTCGTGGAGTGGGAGAGTCGATATTTCCACGAGTAGAAATAACTCTTGTGTTATTCCCAAGTATTTGTGCAATCTAAGTTTTAGATTCGCCTGAAATTTCATTGATCGTCATGGAACCATATTCACTTCATCTGTATCAAACATGTTATACTGCTACTTCTGGCCTACTTTGAGCGGTTTCTAGATGAGCTAAACTAGTGTAACCGCCTAAAGTAGGCCTCTATTATAATTCAAAATTTGAAAGGAGGGAAGAACGCAGTATCGATAAAGTTATTTCCCCTTTGATTAATTGCCCCAGTTGTAAATTTTATTACGATTAGTATGATATACAGTCGAACCCCATTATACCGGTCTTTGTTATCACGGTTTCTCCGCTTACCGGTCAACTTTTAACCAATACAGATTTCCTAATAAAGTCCATGAATGATTGATCCGATGATCCGGTTGTTTTAGCTTTCCGGTCAGAAAGTATCCAGTATTTATGACTGTATTCCCATAATGATGATAAAAACCTTTTTAAAAAATACACTTTTACACATTACTGCTTACCTTTGTTACTTTCATCGCTACTCCCTCGGGAAGATTTCGCTGGATGTATTCTAGGAAAGTGCTTGCAGTTGAACCAGTCAGATTCCTAATCTGATAGAGATAAGTACATGAATTTTCAGAGAGTGAAAGTAAATAAGTCAACCCTCTCCCTGCTGAAGGCAACCGGATATAGCCCAAAGAGCATGAATGTGCCTTATCCAGTAGGGAGAGGGTTAAACAAATTCTATTGATTGGTATTGTATATTACTATATTTAGTATTACAGCTGTAGCCACCGGCTGCTGGAAATCCTGGCGGACTAGTAACTTTTGCAAAATAAGAAATTGAAGTTTTATTGTTTTTCATTCCATAAAGTATTTACCGAGATAATCTACTAAATAGGGGTGTAAATGCAGTTCATGCCAAACCGGTAAATGTAAATTTGGGATTAGTACAATCTTTGAAGGACTAGTAAAATTGTTATTTACTAGTCCTGCTGGCTACTGCAAATTTTGGTTAGTATCTACCCCTGCTGGCAGCTCATATGTTGACTAACCAATTATTTTCTGATTATTGATGTAGAAGTTTATCATGTAAAGAGTATGCATGTGAATCACGACTGGAGTGTAATAAACGTTTCAAGTTTCAAGCCATATGTACCTCCAATGAACATGATGAACAGCTAAAACTTTCCATTATGCAATTTACTAATATTTGCTGTGCAGAGTCTGCAGACATGGGTAATTGGTATTATTATCTGATCATAATCATGATAATTAGCATTCAGCCTGGCATATAATCACACTTGTATTCACATTAAACCATTCTGTACTCCCAGAACTGAACCGAACACTTTGTCAGTTTGTGGTAGTATCTCGTTGGTTTTGAAAGACTGTCACAAGTTCACAGCCAATTGCATGATTTTCAGATTACATGTATATTATGTTTATCTGCTTTGAACTGCCAAATCCTTTTTTCAAGCCAGAAACAATGTGGGTTTTTTTATAAATTAAATCCATGTGCACCAGTCTAATATCTAAAACTGATTTTATGTTTAAGTAGAAAATATATTGCATTAAATGCAATTATGTCTTTTTTTCATTTCATAGTACAGTATATTGGTATCGGAATCGTATCAGTATCAATATTATTGATAAATTGTAAATCGTCATAAATGGGTGAAGGATTCCCGCAGCGATGTTAAACTCCATATTTACTCACTCACTCGGTATCCAAACAGTATGCAGCCCTAGATATGGAGCAGTTTCCACAGCTGAGTCATAATAATATTAATACCGGGTAATCACATCACAACAATAACAATATATTAGTAGACAAGTTTAGTATTGATTTATCATGTGCTAAGCTTATCGGGGTTGGTGGTAGCATCTCAGTAGCCCATCATCAATGTTCACGAAAGTTACCTTTCTGGTGCCCGTTACACGACACTCATGTAGGCTACAACTATTGTAACGTCAATGCTTTCTATTGTGGCGGGAGCCTAGTTACAACTATTGTAGCACTACAAGAGCGTCGTGCAATGGGCACCTGATAGGATGCTCCGTCTGTACTGTGGCAATGCAAATATCATCCTTGGTCTGACAATACCAGCCAGTTCTTACAGGTTTACTGCAACATTCAGCGCTACGGATGTTTACTCCTGCCCTAAGCTGACAAGCCGTGAAAGAATCTTGAAAGTGGTTGACATCAAAATTATGATCTATTTAGCATGGATTGTCGACATTTGACGTAAGAGGTTCGATGTTTACAGATGACATGTCATAGGATATAACAGCACGGGTGAAGTTAATTAACATTTTATTCAATCAAAATATATACTACTCAAATTTTGCTAAGGATTGTACCATTTTTGTAGGAAAACATTCAATGAAGCACATATTATATAATTACATATTGTATAAAAACACCCTTAATAGTGATCCCTAGCAAATTTTGAGTAGTATATTTAAAACGCCTTTGATAACATTTTAATTGAGGTGGAATATATTTGGCTGTCATTCGCACATTTATTCTACCATTTTCTACAATTTTTAGTTGAAACAAATCACTTGAATGTTGTTGCAGTTGTTCCGGCATGGCGACAGAAGTCCCACACACACGTACCCTACAGATCCCTACCAAGAGGATGCCTGGCCACAGGGACTGGGACAACTCTCAACTGTACGTTCACTGTATCCAGCGTTACTTCCCATAGACCCATAACCTCTATCACAAGAAATATAAGAAATAATCATTAACAAATTTGAATCCAATCTAATATTTAAATCAGATCTCATTTTGCACGTTAAACATTTTGACAGTGAGTGTCCAAATATCAGTTTTGAATCGGATTTTAATGAGATTGATAGTAATTTGTCCGATACTATTATTTATAGAGTTGAATATTATAAGTAACTAAAGTAAGTCATGGGACTTGATTATGTATGTTTTCATCAAAAGATATTAAAAAAAAGTTTTTTAAAAGTTTAAAGAAAATAATCATCCTTGTATCAGCTATTTTGTATGCTTTGCAATGACTTTGAAACTTTCCATGATCACCAGCCTCCATATTGAAAACGTGTTTGGTCATGATTATATTAACAGTGAAGTTTGCTATTAATGGCTACATTATTTTCCTCCAATTGCATAGATGCGGTAAGAAATAGTTTGTGTGAGAATATATTTGTGTTTTGAATTTATTTGTTTTTTGTTTCGGCAGACGGGCATGAAGCAGCTGTTCTTACTAGGGCAGTTCATTCGGAAGCGCTACATAGACACTGGCTACCTCAGTCATGACTACAAGCAAACAGAGGTTATTCGTTATAATTATTAATATCATTATTATTATTATTATTTTATTATAATATTTTATTATTATTATTGTTATTATTGTTATTATTATTATTATTATTATTATTATTATTATACATGTATTTATGTTATGCGGAACAACTACTTTAGGGAAAACAAGGATCATCCATATCAGTGTTAAAAATAGCAGAGAATAATGGTGGTCAAATCTGTACTTCGAACACTGCATGTACACTAGTATATCTCTAGTAGTACAACAATACACCATACACATCTATGCACATAAAACATTGCTAATAATATGGACATTTTTTAATCCAATCTTAAAATGTTTCCATTAGCCAGCTCGGAGTTTCGAATACACGCACAATAACTTATCAATAGCTAAAATATCCCAGTTTTCAAAATTCCTCCCAGAAACTTGTGTTTTTTTACAAATTCCTAGTAAATTGTTAAATAATTGTCAGAACAAATATATATGAAATGTTGATTCTGTCGTATAGATGACTGTCCGGAGTACAAACAAGGACCGCACGTTGATGAGCGCCTCCAGTCTACTGGCCGGTCTCTACCCACCAGGTCAAGGTCACATGTGGAATGCTAAGCTCCAGTGGCAGCCCATCCCCATACACACAGTTGCTCTCCAGCAAGATTTTGTAAGTATTCTCCATTTGTTTGGGTTTTTGCAGAGGCGCTACTGAACATAGGAATGATTGTTGATCTGTTATCATATTTATTAATAATGACGAAATCAATAGGATCGTATCCTATCACTTTTATTTTGCTGTAGTTCAGCTAGATAAACATCATTATACTGTCAGTGTATAAAACTAAAGCAATTTCACTGCCAGCCATGAGGACTGGTAAGTCTGAGAAGTTATCCGTCTTCATACATGTTGGCCAGTGAACGATGATATACATCTTGAAAAACGAACAAAAAGTAGCACGACATGTGGGCGTGCAAGGATAAAACGTTGTCCATCCTCGCTGAAAATAACCCGTCGCGGACAGACTCTATTTCGAACACTGATACTGTCCAAAAGTAATCGTAAATTGGGCCATTGCCATGATGTTTAGCTAACTGAACTAATGTTGATGATGCTGGACATAATGTGCGTAATGGCTTAAATAATGTGGATAATTGCTTAAATAGTGTGGATAATGGCACACATAATACTATATATGTATCAAAAATGTGGATAATGGATTAAATAATGTGGATAATGATTATTTTTTTAAATTTTTTTTTTGACAACTATTTTGTCCTATAATGCTAAGTTGGCTGTTCTTTCTAACTATCAGTTGTATGCTGAAGATTGTCCAGTCTACAACAAGCTGTACAGTGAGATGCTACAAAGCCCTCCTATGCTGCAACTACAGGAGAAACATCGGGTAGGATGGAAAACCAACATTATGCTAATTCACTTAAAATTCGTATTGTGCAATAATATTTGAATTTCCTTGATTTGATTGGTCGAAATGTGAAATTTTATATGATACAGTTGTACTATATTTTACCTTTTTTAAGCCTCATATTGGGACAGTAATTTCCATCTGGGTCATTTCTGGTGACGCTTAATCGGAAATATAGCATTATATAAATACTCGTTAATCAAATTATAGACTGATATTTTTATATTCCAGTGAACATAAACCACAATTATCATAGACCAATTTACCACGGTTGCTAGGGATGCATCATGATGTTTTCACATGACTCGCATTGCCGAGATAGCTGTCAGTCAATGCTTAGCACATTTATATCTTTTACCAATACATGTATATTTCACCGGAATTTGAATGAATCTCGGACTGTCTATTTTCTGTTTACAGTCCCTATGGTCACAAATTATTAAATATGTATTAAATACAACTGCTATGTTTATATTTCAGGTGCTGATAGACTACATGGCTAAACATTCTGGTTTGAATGCCACTCTTTACGATCTGTTTGAAATCATGAATCCTTTAAACTGTGAGGTGTGTGTAAAAGAACATTGTTTGATTATATTGTATACTCTCAACAAAATCGTCGCAAATGGGTGAAAGATTCCCACAGCGATGTTAAACTCCATATTCACTCACTCACTCTTAACAAAATAAATTAAGGACCGGCAGATATATCTTGATGCTTTTCTGAAGAGTACCTGGCCACAAGATTATAACAATTTCCTGAGTACGAATTCATGCTCAACTCAACAGTTTGTTCACAAATCCCCATATAAAATCTGAGCTTGAACATGAAATAGTACTTTAAAGGTTTCGTATTCTCCGGGCCTGGAGTCTTAGAGCGTATTCAATTCAACACTTGACCTACCCTAGGGTGGTGGTCATGTGATGAATTTAGCCAATGAGGGTACTCGTATCATCATGAGTGTTTGGTCATTGGCTAATTTCTTCACCATAGGGTTGGTCGAGTGTTTGAAACGAATATGCTCTTAGTTGTTGAAATAATATAAAGCTAAATATATATGAATTCATATGGTTATAGTAAAAAACACCTTTAGCAAATGTTGATAAACATGGAAAACAGTGTGATGGCACCAGCGTAAAAATTGAAATTATATGAGAAGATCAACATTTGAATACAACCAATGTGCACTATCGGACAATGTTAAGTTTTGGTAGAAATGGTAAGCTAGATTCAAGTAATATTATGTGGGTTTTTTAATTTCAATTGTGTGACATAAATTAATTAATTATTTTAATTTTCAGAGTATTTACAAGATGAAGCAACCTGCTTGGCTATTAGTGAATGATACGATAGGTCAAATTTTGAAGCTGAAGAATCTCAAAACCCAGGTGAAATTCCTAACTGCAGAGTTGGCTAGACTAAAGGGAGGTAAGTCATTCTCTCTGATTGGGTGATATCTTATAATAGTGTAGTTTGGTAAGCGTTGCAATAATTTAGGGGTTTATGTATAGCTGTTCCTTATGTGAGGTCCCTGCTTGTATGGAGATTAATTAATATCTCTTGTTCGTAGTTCATTGAGAATGTGATAATTGAGAGAATGAGCTAACACAGTAATGGAAGGTTTCTGTGTATGTGTTTTTAATTATTGTAATTTTACAATGTAAATTATCATGAAATGATGACATGAAAAATTGTAAGTCAGTAATTCTGATTCTCAGAAAAGAAATACTGTAATAAGCTACTGATATTCACAACATAAACCATGTTGTTCTTCTGGTTTCATTTTAGTTTCTATCTTGATTTAATCAGGACAGCAAGCAGTTCTATATTGTATAATCTAGTGCAGATCTAATTCACATTAGAATTGGAAGAAATGCCAACACATAACAACACTTTTAACGTCTTTATGTTTAATTTGTTTCTAAGGTCCTTTGCTGGGGAAAATGCTAAAGAATATGAGAGATTTGGTCACCTATAACAACATTACGATTAAGGCATTTTTCTTTTCTGGAGTAAGTAAAGCATTTACACATTCTATTTATCCCAAGTTGACTAAATTAAATAATAAACATGTATTATCAATGCTACAGCACCTCAGACAGTTGTTGTTTACATGCTGTCACCTTGGACAAGCACAGTGCACACTTATTTTGTTCATATTTGAAGAAAAAAACAAATGATTTATAACATGAAATATTGAACAGTTTTAGACTTCAAATCATTCTGTGCTTTCACGATTTTTATATTTTTCGTATTGTCTGTTCTTTCAGCATGATACTAACATTAATTCCTTGCTGAACACGCTGAAGGCTTTCAACAATGTGACCATTCCATATGCTGCTACTGTGTTTGTGGAGCTCCATATTGTGGGCAGCACCCCTATAGTCAAAGTCTTCTACAGAAACGATACAACCAAGCCACCATATTTACTCCATATTCCTGGTAAGAATATTACATATATTTTAATCTTCAAATTTCTCAAGGCAACCACTTCTGAGCAGACACAAGAATATTCTGTGGATTCACGGATTTCTGGGAATTTTATTTTTATTTGGATACTTTTTGTGGACAACTTTTCCAACACAAATATTATTTTCCTTTTATTATGTCTATGTTTCCCTATAGACTACTAAGGGAAAGTCTATATATTGTATGCTAGTATGTCCCAATACTGCGGCTTTCATGGCCTTGGATTCCAGAGATTTCTCCAAACTATGTGTGCCCAATAGAGCATTTTATAGACAGTTTTGATAGTGAGAACATTGGAACATTGAGACGACACCTGATTCTGAGTGTTGGTGTGTTGCAGAGTGTGGTGATCCCTGTCATCTAGCTAAGCTGGAGGAAGTCAGCAAGCCCATGATACCTCCAGATCCCGAGGCTGCTTGCTGTGTGAAGACTGCACCTAGGAAGACAAGTGGTGAGGCATCGGGAACATTTCCCTAACAAACCAGAAATAAATAACAGAAATCCAAATCTTGCCAAAATATTATCATTATCATCATTATCATGTGTAATACACAGTGTGCTTTATCACTCTTGCCTGCTCCGTGGTATAATGGTTAGAATGTCTCACATTCAACACTATGGATGTTGCAGGTTTCCTTGTGCCCTAAATTGACAAGCCGTGATATCTACATATGAAAGAATCTTGAACACGGCACTAAACCCCAATTCAAACAAATGTAATTCATCTATTTCAGTTGAGACTCATGTGACATGATGTGTGTCTCATGTGACATGATGTGTGTCTCATGTGACATGATGTGTGTCTCATGTGACATGATGTGTTTCTCATGTGACATGATGTGTGTCTCATGTGGTAACATGTGTCTCATGTGGCATGATGTGTGTCTCATATGGCATGAGACATACATCGTGTCACATGAGACACACATGAGACTCGCATGAAACACATGAATTTAATTTCTGAATTTTGTATGTGTGTCTCGTGACATGATGGGTGTCGCATGCATGTCTCACTCTTACTTGGCTCGACTTTCAGGTGCCACCATCGCGGTGACGCTATTGACACTGGTGGCAGTGGTTGTGTTCGTGGTGCTGTTGACAGTAGCCGTGCTGAGAGTCAGGAAGAACAGCACCTTGACTCGCTACAGACCCGTCAGTCAACCGTTCTGACTCAGGCTCTCACTCGTACGAAACATTCCACTCGGTGTGAAAGTGTGCGTGTTGAAAATGATCAGGTTATTATGTGGATTGAAACGGTCTTCGTAGTATTTTGTTACCGTAGTTGTTCCAAGCAAATACTCTGTGCTGTGTGTCGTAAATGTGGATTGAAACGGGAGTTGTAGTATCTTGCTAATTGTCCAGGTCCCGAGGTTACGAAACTGTTTGAGTACGATTTCATTCTCAAGCTCAAATTTTCAATGGGCATTTGTGAACAAACCTTGTAAGTTCAGCATGAAATCATACTCAAACTGTTTTGTAATCTCTGGGCCATGGACACCATTGTTCAGAACAGATGTTGGTATAATTGATTTTGAGTCAAATAGCTACAAGTGTAAGTCCATTGACATTGCGTGAAACACTTTTGTCGGTACAATACTCGAGAATATGTTTGAATATTGTAGTGATAAAAGTGGTTCGTGCAACTAGACTTGTCTCTATTGTTTGACTTACAATCAATTGTAGCTATAACCTATTTTGAGTAACGGGACCCTGTCTGACAGAATTTGTTCAAAGACAGGAGCGGGAGTGGTATAAAGAATGAATAGTCTGTCCTATGCTATGAACGATGTGAAGAATTAGTGGTTGTTATTATGTTTAATATTCAGACAGTTGTATTGGGTTGTGATATGCAGAATGAAGTCTGTCATACCGGTAAATATTATGCATGGTATGTGAAATGGATGGTTTTCATAATGTCGGTACTAATTGTAGAAATGTGCAAATGAACTGTCTTTGTACTCTACTGGCATGAAAGATATGTGAAATAAATGGTCTTGGTAATATTTGTGGTAGGTTGGTTGTAGTAAATGGTCTTGGTAATATTTGTGGTAGGTTGGTTGTAGTAAATGGTATGAAGAATGAACAGGTCTGTACCAAATGAACAAATGTTCTTATGTAAGCAAGATTCATTCAGTTTGTACCATTACATTAATTATTATTCACAATGTCTGTATGAATTCTCTAGATTATCATTGGTACTAGGATGTGAAGAGAGCTATAAAGATATTTATTTGTAACCATTCCCACCAGGTATATTAAGCCACAGGAATTGAAAATGTTACCTCTAAAACATGGTTATATATAATATGAGACTGCTTTTATGTTAAATGACCATGTTTAATTTATTTTTAAGAAAGTTTGAGCATTTCTTTACCAACGTTATTTCATATTCCTGTGGTTAAGCTTGATATTTGTTATTTACTGAGTATTCATATTGATCTCCGGCGCGGGTGCTCAACTTTGTAATTTAGTGTATTAGCATGTTGAGGTGGGTTTTCACAACATTGTATATAGAGAATCTCTACCGAGTGTCTTTTGATACCAATGTTATCCCACGAGTTAATAAAAGTAACCAAAATCCGAGGCTTTGCCAAGGATTTTGGTTACTTTTATCAACGAGTAGGATAACATTGATATCAAAAGACACGAGGTTGAGATTCTATTTATCACCCA
>JAUTBV010141692.1:0-11280 GCA_032361325.1 Lepetodrilus fucensis
AGACCTGCATAAATCATACTTTCATCTACAAAGTAGTATCAGCACGATTGAAGTAGATGGAAAAATTAGGGAAATACGATTTTGCCAGTTGCCGCCACTTGAAACCACTAGCCAGCTGACCATAAACAGACTTTTATATAGGTATGTTCAGGCTACGTCTAGAGAGCGCTTTCCTATCCCCTCTCCCTCAGGGAAAATATGAGAGAGAGAGAGGGGGGGGGGGGGGTGTATTCTGCCAGCGGACAATCTACTAGTCTAGATTATAGTACAATAAAAACATTTAATGATAACTGATTTTTCAGTATTTACAGTGCTGTCAGAGGGGGTATACATGTTTATTTTTATTTCGTGGATATTCAAGTGCTTGTGGTAGCTCAGGGGCGATCGGTCAATTCTACACATTTGCCGCGATTTCTAGGGTGCAATTTCAGGTTTACTTGGTAGGTAATCGTTCAAACACGTAATACTAACATATGCTATAACACATAATATGATAGATAATGTGAGAAGTCTTGACTTCCGTTTACGATTATTTGTTTACATGCATGCATAGTGCATATGCAGCAGGAGCCGAATTCAAACGGCTGGTAAAAAGAGTTGGTATATTGAACTGCACAAATTATCATTGTTCTCATATCTAGAATACTGTACAAATATACTGATGACAACAGGGGAACTAACATATTTACTACAGAGGCTAGATTGTTTGGATATAAATTTCTGTTTCCAAACTCACTTGCTAAAAGGGGAAATGGCAGATGAAAAGGAAGTGCAATGTGAGCATGCGCAGTTAACATCAGATAAATTACAAAATCTGAATCCGTTAACGAAATTCAATTTGGTAAAAAATAAATAGTTGTTGTTTTATTCTTCCTCTTAGAAATATCAAGAATATATTACAAACATTTTACAATGTATTCATGTCCAAACATTTATTTAGAAATGTAAGCAAATCATTATTGTTGCACAAATATATATTGGCATATCGAATATAAAACTTGAAAACCACATTCTGAAGTTCCATGTTTTTGTATATCAAAGATAAAAATGGCGCATTTTACGATTTTCATTCCATGATTCACCTGATAAAATAATTGTTACTCTTCTAAATTGTTCGAGTGAAACCTATATTCACCCATAATTTGTAAGCAATAACATGTTACATCTGTGAATACACATGACATTGTCATACTTGCTAATGAATGTTTGTTATTGCTGATAGCTGACTACAACTAATTTTATTTTTATCAGCTGAAGTGTTGTAAACAAATAGTAAAGTAGTCTGACGATATTCTAACCAGCTGCTAACAGTCCCATCGTCGCAAATGGGTGAAAGATTCCCGCAGCGACATTAAACTCCATAATCATTCACGCAAACAATTCCACAAATTCGGAACGATCTAACATCCAGGTAGGGTAGAGATCATATGGCACCCATCTACTACAGTCAGACAGTGTGGGCATATTCAAAACCACGTTCTCAAGTTATCCGAGAACCCATTCTGATTGTGTTCGCATATTGGCTTTCGATGTTCGAAATCCCGTTCTCGTGTCGTGTCAACTCGAGAACGGGGTTGCGAATACGTTTGTTTAGGCCTTGAGTCGCAGCGCTAGTGTCAAGTTTTCAAATAAAACGCCAAGAACACAACACGCAAGTCTGTACACACACTCCAAATTACCAATTGATCACGTGACATTGCAAAAATGGTTGCCACGGTAAATACGGTTTTGTAAGTTGTTACATGTTTAGCTATTATAAGCTGCAACATTATTGACAGTATTGAAAGTACCTGTTTTTATCAAGGAAATATGTACCTTGATGAGAATAAAGTTGCAATTATGGTATATCACAGCCAATTGGCGCTTAATTTGTTGTTTTTAATATTCACTAACCATAACCATAAACTAAACATAAACTAAACACTCGTGCTCTGTTCTTGTCGTTTGTTTACAACCTGAGAGTTACATACACTGTGCATGCGTTGATCCGACACTAGTGTCTTTGTGGTGTCACTGGTGAGGTAGTCGGGATGGGGTGGTGGGCTTTTTTCAATGAGTCGAAAGAACTGGAAAAGTTGGTATTTATATATTTCTTCATTGATACACAAAATACATAAAGGCTTTTAAGTTCACATCAATATCATTGTCATTGTAGGATGTCATCAATGGTTTACAGTTCTTTCTGGAATGGAGAGCGAAAGCCGCATTGTACAAAAAAGGTTAAGTAGACAGTTTGTTCTAAATTATATTCATTGCACTGATTATATCTACTTATGGTATGTTTAACCGATTAATTGAAGATTATCAACATAAGACCAATAAAAGAAGACATTTAAGTGATTAAATATATTATGCATCATGGAGAGTTAAATAATTCTCCTAATTTACATGTAATAGCCATTTGGGCAATATTGCATATTTCTGATCAACAAACTGGAATCATCTAACATTATGATCATCTCTGGTAATGATATTTATATTTCAGAGGTTACAAGTTCAAGCGTCCAGGGCTGTCTCTCCACAAGTCTGCTGCTGCTGCCACTGTTGTCGATGACGACACTGTGAAGATTACCAGAGAGATCAGGCCGCCATCAAAGTTGCCAAAGGTAATTTTAGCAATACACTCAGTAAATTATTCAGATAATCATTTGTGTAAGTTTATATGTCTGATACTTCAACAGTTAGGGAGGTCTGACCTGATTAAATACTGATTTTCTCATTGCAGAATGGAACCATGCAAACATCCATCACTTCATTCACAAAGAATCCGAAGCCAGTGGCCACTGTTTTGCCACATAGGTGAGTCATATTGGTGACCCTATAAACATGATAAATAGCCTACATGATTATGTTCAGTCAGGGAGATGGACAGATTTTCATCTCATTTACCACGTCTGGAATTCAACATGTAGATTATCATAATTGCAATTATAATGATCTTCATGAACATAAACACAATCGTAGGATTCAGCTGGTCATTGGTGTATGTGTGTTCCATGTACATGATGTAAGGTGATTTACACATGATGTCTGTGACCAGATCTCCCACCAAGGAGGCGCCGGCATTTAGCTGGACCAGCAAGAGGAAGCGAGATGTTGTCCCGACGCCAACCTCGGCAACATTTGTCCCCAGTAAGCAGGAGGAGGCTGATACTGAGTGGGACGACTTTGAAATGCCAGTGATTACTCATGGTATGTTGGTGAAGTCTTTACTTTGTAGCTTGATTCCTGAATGTGGAATAATGTGTGAAGTTAGCATACTCCAGGCTTGTCTGTGCCAGCAGTTCTTTGTGGTCTTACCGGCTTAATCATGTTACTGTCGTCATATAGGTGTAGTTGTTTGCCTTCCACTAGTCAAATCAGTATGATATATATTATCCAGTGATGTCACTTAATTTCTTTCAATCTCGCATTTTGCATTCACTCACTCACTCAGTCCTCACAGTTGTTGAAGTTAATCTGCCTAGAAAACAATAAAGATAGTGATTCCACATAGTTGATGTCAGTTTTACTAATGCCTTACAAATATCGGCCTAGTGATATTTGTGTGATGCTTATAGATGATTGTTATTTTTTTCTCTCCATTATTTCCAGTTTCTCCTCGTATGCCAAAGAAAACCGGAGACGCAAAACAAAGTGATAGAAGGGTAAATATTGAACAATATAAAACCGATTGACTGGGACATTTGCTTTCTGTCACTTTCTTTGCTGTTTAGCAACTACAGTTTCTCCAATTCAACTTGAATTTGTAGTTCATACCAATACCTCAGTTAAATTTGATAAAATTATGGTTAGTTCTTATCCACTTTTTTTATCAGCATGTATTGTCGGTCCCTGCCAGTAAGTAACAACCAACTAGAGATATATCAGGCTCAGCACACAGTTATTCTGGTATGTTTTTAATTTTAGTGGTCTGGAGCCTCGGCCAATCACAGTCCAAACCTGGATAATTCTTCTTTCACAGACTCCATCATGGAGGACTTGTTTAAGGTACTGGGTTGCTGTCCCAGATGTAGATCTAGCATTCTAAATGTCTAATAGCCATCCATTCCCTAATATGTATACTGTTTTCTTGCAAATGTCTTCACATGGATCAAAAGGAAAATATCTGAAATTTACCCACCTCAGATATCTTGGAAATTCTCTTGTAGTCAAATATACAAAGGGCAAACTGATATCAGAGGCCTGTTCAAGAGGGCGCTAACCCGCGAGTACACGCATGAAAATGCCTTAGCAACCTTCATATGCGACGTCACGCGATAACTCGCGTAAACTCACACTTCTGAACAGGCCTCTGATTTTTATGAGGTTTTGAAAATTGCTATTAGTATTAGTACTAGTAGATATACATTAAAAATAAGGTTCTTTTAAAAATATTTCAATAAGAAAGTTAATTGTTCGTATCTGTGTCTATTCTTTAGAACGACTCGGAAGATGACGATGTTCAGCAGGTAATCAAACGTTCACGGAAAACTCGCATCATTGCCAGTGACAGCGACGAAGATGAGAACCACATCGCATCGATATCCACGTCTAAAACAACAAGAAACAGAAAATCTTGGGAAATTCCCCACACCATTACACGCCCAGCTCAGAGTTCACACGAGAAGTTGCAGGTTCCGAAAGTTAACATTCCAGTCGATTCTCCCAGCATACAGGGTTTGTGAACATTTCTGAAAGCTATTACATCCATGTGCTTACCCGGTATACTGACAGAAAGTTGAAAAATAAAAGTAAATGAACTTTCTTAAACAAGTAATTGTATACCTTTATGCATCTCCTGTAGTGTATTAGAGCATGGTTTTCCCAGAAAGAAAGCATACTTTATTTCTTAATTATTTCCACCTTCAGAAAGTGTGCCTTGTGGTAGCAGCACAGATGTTGAGAACTATGAAGGTCTCCTGAATGTAATGGATGAGATCTGTGAGATTATCAGCAGAGTTAGCTCGGCCGACCTCATGAACTTTGTTGCCAAGGACTACGATAGATTGCAGAAGCTTCTGTTCCGCAGGTAGTTAATTCAACATTACTGCTTAATATGTTCATCGGGAGGCAAATATATTTTGCAGCCATATTGGCCCAATACATTAATGTGTAATTATTACTATCTAAATAAAGTTTGTTTACTTTGAAAGGAATCTGCTTTACAACATACAGACGATGAATTGACAAATACTGTATTAAACATTAGACAGTTATAAGCACACTGCATATGTTTCATAAAACCCTCATTTTAATTTCTTTTTCAATTTTTTTTTCTCCATAAAACCATGACGGTAACAATAACCATGTTTATTTCTAACAGGAAACAAATCAAAGATGAAGCTGGAGAACGGAACCAGAAGCTGTCTGTGAGAGATGCCAAGACCTCCCCCAGGCCTGCCGGTCGTCTGTCAGATCTCCTGACAACTCCTGGCATCAGGAACAGCACAGTGCGGACTCCTGAAGTCAGTCACAGCATGATGAAGACTCCTCACCTCATCACCAGCACGGCCATTAAGAAAGCCAGCGCGACAAAGCTCCAGATCGGCACAGAGTCTCCGATTCCGTGCGGCGACAGTTTCTTCGATGACGACGTGGAGCTGACACAACCCAAGATGAGTTACATGAATAGATTTCAGAAAGCTCCGTCCAGCTGCAAGACATCCCCTTCCTTGTCCGCTTCTAGTAGTAACCTTGGTAACAGCCGTGGTTTAGCGTTGTTTGTTCCGCAGAAGAAGACGTCTTTGGTCAATACTGTGGACGGACCTGCTGATGGCTGGTCACAGTTTGACGACAGTGACGCATTATTTCTGGACAATGCTGGCGATCACCTTGACAATGGGTCAACACGTGCCATGAATTATAGTTTTGACTACGGCTTGCAGACAGATCCAGGAAGTAGTAAATCCAAGCCTGGACCCAAACCAGTGGACATGAGCACGGTGTCTGTGGCACCGTCTTCACCTGGGAATTGCAGTATGGATGGAGATGTTGATGGTTTTGACGATGAGTTTGATATGGATGAGTTTGGAGATATTGAAGATGTGTTGTGTGCTATGCAGAAAGGTGCTGGTGAGTATAATCCTATTACAGTATAACGGAAAGATGACATCCTCGAACATTGATAATGCATCTGATGGTTCAAATTTGTGACGTTTGTCTTTGACTTCTAACAACTTACTACTTGTCACAATTTGATATTTCAAATCCAATTTATTATTAACATCAATCCAGTCGTGAAGCAGGCCAATATCTGAGTTGGTGAAAATAGTAATAACCATTGGAGAAAGATTTATGCAAGTATAATATTACATTTGTGTAACTTTGTCTTCCAGTTTCATCCCCCTCCCCCAGACCCTCCAACTCCAGAACTCCCACACGTACAGGAAGTTGTCACACTCTGGACACGTCGAGTCACGCCATAGACACATCAGGTTAAGTCATTAAACAATTTTGTTCCTTTCCTCTTGTGTCATGCAACTGGCTGTTTTTACCCTATTCCATGGAATATTTTAATACAATTAAAAAAAAAATATTAAAATCTAGAACTCGACTGTAGAGTAGTTAGTTACCACATTGTACCTGTGGTTTCAGGATCCTACCAGCCAATGTTTGCTGGATCCGACAAGGACGACGGCGCCAGTGGAATGTTTGACGGACACGAGTTTCCCCACAGCTCCGAGCTACAGAAAGTGTTCCGGTCAGTGTTCGGTCTGCGAGAGTTCCGTCACAATCAGCTGCAGGCGATTAATGCCTCATTGCTGGGTCTGGACACCTTCATTCTAATGCCAACAGGTACGTGCTATAGAGAGAGACTTTTACCATGAAGCCCTTCGCACCTCATGGAATTTGGTTTTGTGACCTATTAGCTTCATGGTACAATGAATACTAATGACTCAACGTTCATTTCTTACAATGAAATTCAGTGATTCACTAAAAACAACAGACAACAAGTTTGGATAACAAGAAATTAATGTTTTTATAAGGACTAATTCAGCGAACTTAACTACCAGTATCCAGTAACTAAGTGACATGACATGACGCATGAAGAACAATGATATGACGACTGAAGAACAATGATATGATGACGGACTAACAATCGACCATTGTTATGAAAGATAATGACTGACGTTATGGTCCTATGAAAGATAGTCACTTCTACGACGTTCATGGAAGGACAGACAATGATACTGTCATTATTACTAAATGTCTACAATAGCTGTCAGTGCCATTGTATTACATACTTCTTTATTTGAAAGTATTTAATTACAATTCTTTTGTATTTAAATCTTGAATTTAATCGGCGTCATGTTTGCTGTAACAAATGTTTCTATATGTGAATGTCATGAATGTGCATATTTCATGATCAGGTGGAGGTAAAAGTCTGTGCTACCAGCTGCCAGCATTGGTGACCAACGGTGTCTCTCTGGTTATCTCCCCTTTGAGAGCTCTCATTCAGGATCAAGTACAGAGGCTCATTTCACTTGATGTAAGTTGACACAAATGAGAATAGTGTAGTTAAACGCATCATAATGCAACATACAGATTTGGCTTAATTATCTATGAAATGCATCAGAACATGATTAGTTACAGGACCCATGATTAGTTACAGGACCGCAGTTATCATCCTTGGTCTTGTCAGTACCAGCCAGTGCTCGCAGGTTTACTGCAACATTCAGCGCTACGGATGTTGCGGGTTTCCTCCTGCCCTAAACTGACAAGTCGTGATGTTAGTGAAAGATTCTAGAAAGCGACTTTAAACCCCAATACAAAAACAAACAAAAACAAAAAAAAGTTACAGGACCTGCTCCTTTCTAGCTGTTCTGTCTGTACTTTCTGTCCGGGACATGCACGGTTACAAAGGAACAACACTGCACAGTGTTCTAAGTGTCTGGGACATGTACCAGCGAAATCCAACATGGCTGCCACTGGCATTACTCTGTGCTGTGCTTGCTCACTCCATAGAAAGGAGCACTACCCTAATGTAATTGGACAATTCTGTGTATCAGTCTGTGTTGTTTGTAGGTGCCTGCTGCCCACTTGTCCAGTGATGTCAATCAGACGCAGGCTCAGAATGTCTACTGTCAACTGTCCCAGCGAGACCCAGGCATAAAACTGCTGTACGTCACCCCAGAGAAGGTGAGCCATTATTATATAACATCATCATTTCTTTATTGTAGACCTTCAGCATTCTTGATTGAATCAGCATTGATTCCCACAGCGATGTTAACCTCAATAATCACTCTCAGCATTCTTTAATTAATGAACAATTTTGGCTATGTTTATCTCTGTCTTTCCAGCTGTCTGCCAGTGCAAAGCTGTTGGACTCGTTGCGTCACCTGTACGACCGTCAGCTACTGGACAGGTTTATCATTGACGAGGCTCACTGTGTCAGTCAGGTAGGCTGGATGTGGATGCTATCCCACCCCACTCGTAGTTCAGTTTAATATTAGCATTAGCCCTTCTGTTCGTTTATGTAATAATACATAAATATTTACTACTGTCATCTCATTAGTTAGCGGTATCTATACATTGCCTGGAATGATCAATACACTCTGATCATGTAAACCATATTTGTCAGGTAATCTGTGCGACGATAGCATTTGGGATGGGGATCGACAAGCCTGACGTTCGCTTTGTGATCCACTACTCCCTGCCCAAGTCTGTGGAGGGCTACTACCAGGAGGCTGGGCGCGCCGGCAGGGACGGCATCCTGGCGCACTGCGTCCTCTTCTACAACTACCAGGATGTCAAGCGACTACGCAGAATGATGGAAAGTACGCTGTGCCCTTGTTTGTACCCAGTCTTTGTTTTCCTTTGATTCTGTAGTGGATGCCATTGTCAACACTGTTGAACTGTATGTTTTCTATTGTGTGAGTTTCTGGTTTCTGTGTATTTATTCCTGCTCTTTCTGCACGTGCAGTGGACAAGAGTGCGACGTATGCGACGCGGCGCGTGCACCTGGACAACCTGTACTGTATGGTGCAGTATGCGGAGAACGTGGCAGACTGCCGCCGAGCCCAGGTCCTGCAGTACTTCGGCGAGCACCACTTTGACCGCGACCGCTGTCACGACGTGCGGGGCGCCATCTGTGACAACTGTGCATCCAAGGTGAGAGCTGCGAGATTGGTATGTGGTGGACATTGCATAAAGTAGATACAGGTGATGGAGGGGTAATAGGTTTGCTTCCTTTTGTAGAAATAGTCACAATATTGGGTAACATGAAATCAAGGCTTATCTCAATCATAGTGTCAATATCAAAGTACACAATAATCAGCTTTAGTGTCGTACTACAGGGAAAGTTCCAACTCAGAGACGTGACGTCAGATGTGCAGGCCATCGTGAAGGGTGTGGGAGAGATCACCTCTGGCAGGAGAGACTTCACCATGCTGCACATCATCGAGATCTTCAAAGGTGTGTGCTGCGTACATCACAACAGAGTAACAGAGTTCTAGTAATCCTATAGTTGTCTACAGGACAAATCTGATAATATTTTCCACTCTTAACACGTTTTGCCTCATTCTATCCAGGTTCTGAGAACATCAAGATAAAGGAGAATGGCCACGACCGTATTAGTTTGCATGGACGGGGGAAGGCGTACTCGCGGCCGGACTCTGAACGGCTGTTCAGGAAGTTGGTGATCGACCGAATCCTGGCGGAGGAGCTGCGCATCACTGCTCAGGATCACGCTGTGTGTTACCTCCGTACTGGGCCCAAGAGTGCCGAGCTGCTGCATGGCAAGATCAAGGTAAAGCGAAGTAACTGTAGACACTGCTATTGTAAGTAGTACACTGTCTGGAGTAGGCCGAACAGACACTTTTGTCTGGAACGTGTCGCATGGTTCACGGACAGGGTGCGGGCTGTACGTGCTAGCGAGGTGGTGCAGACAGCACAGAAAAAGTACAGTGACGTCACCACATCTAAGGCAACTCTTTGCCACCATCTTGCTTGTGCGAGATGGGGGAACGGGGCCCTTGCCATGCTCTGTTGCCATGTAGTGTTACGATGTGCTGTTATCATGTAGTGTTACCATGAAGTGTTTGTACCACCAGGTGGAGCTGCAGGTACAAGGGAAGGGCAGTCGTGCGGAGGTGGCTAAGATTGGCGAGGAGACTCAGAGTGACGACGAGAAGCTGCTGGACGAGTGTTATAAGGATCTACTGGCTATGGCTAAAACCATCGGTCAGTGCTATTCTCTGTACAACTAGTTTCAACTGTTTTTTTATTTATTTTTATTGTATTGTTCAATCACACAGAAGGGATTAATAAAATTCTGCTTAAAGATATTGTAAAGATATCGTGGGAATTATTGACAAAACGGTCACAATGATTAAAGTATCATTAGAGGAAACTAGTTGTAGTTTGTTCGCATCTTATTCTAGAAGAATGTTCTGCTAGGGCCTGCTCCTTTCTAGCTGTAATATCTGTACTTTCTGTCCGATGAATGCACAGTTACACTGTGCGGTGTTGGTCCTTGGTAACTGCGCATGCGTCGGACAGAAAGTACAGACATTACAGCTAGAAAGGAGCAGGCCCCTAGATCACCCGAGTGTTTCTGTGCAATAAGTGGTGCTACATTTTATGGTTTCCAGCGCGTGAGCACAACATCAAGAACTTTGCCTCAGTATTCACTAACGACATGTTGTGGCAGCTGGCAAAGCACAGACCAGTCACCCTGGAGGATCTGAGGAGGCGGCGGATCGATGGACTGACAGAATACAGGATCTCTGCTTATGGTGTGGAAAGGTTCTTGGACATTACCACCAGCTATGTCTGCAGGTTTGCCAGTAAGTTCAGTACAAGGAATTATTATCTGCATCATCAACATGTTTGAATAAATATTAAAAAAAATACTTCATGAATATAAACATGTATGCCACTAATATTCATATAATTTACAAACTATCTGCATCAAAAGATAAACATTCAATTTTTAATTCTGTTCCCTCACATCATTCCTGCATCCGATTTTATGAAGCAAATGTAAGTCACTTCCAACTTTTTAACTCAACTTTGAAAAAACTCAGCAATTTGTTTTTCTCCAAATACAATAAAATGTGCATCCCTTGAAAACAATCAGCCGAGTTCAGAGGTTTTCCCCCTCAAGACTCAAATTATGCGCAAGTGACATTATTGACAAGTACGCGAGAATCAAATTACGCGCTTCGCAAAAACAAAAACAAACAAACATGCTATGTAATTTTCACTCGCGTATAGAATTGTCGCCGGCAAGTACAAACATAAGCAGTTGCAAAGGCCAATTAATATAGGATTACGCCAAGTAATTAGCAATGAATA
>JAUTBV010141703.1:0-26375 GCA_032361325.1 Lepetodrilus fucensis
TAAAGCTCGTGCAATAAAATTATTCCACTCGGGACATAAAGTTGATATTCAATAGAACATCGTGTAATATCCTCTATATATCATATTTCAAAATTCAAGTAATAAAAATAGTTTTAATTATCAAAGTCTTAGTGTTAATTATCAAAGTCTGTGCAAATAGCAGTTTTTATTATCATATTTCAAGCATAATCAATTCATGCATAAATGCATATTATATCTCTATCTCTTGTAGGAATAAGGAATTTGTATGCAGTTTTATTTTACTACCTTATAAATCATAGCACTATCAAAAATCATTGCTTTCTCATCCGTGATGACATTTGCATGTAAACAGTTCCTGAATACAATTTCATTCTCAAATCATAGTTTGGTTCCCAAATCTCCATATCAAATTTGAGCTTGAGCATGAAATTGCACTCAAAAGGTTTCATACCTTTAAAGCCAGATAAAACAGAAACTAGTTTTGTAGTTAAAATTATAGAAAACTATTTACACAGAATAAAATCCTAAGAATCTATAAAATGTTCATTAATCCTAGGGATAACTTTTAGCATAGTTGAAAGACCTTAAAGCATTGGACATTTTATCTTCAGAGCACTTGTGCCAATTTTAACGATTCTTGGTTTAAAAATAATTATGTAATCTTTGTGTTTACAAGAAATCTTTTAAATTAAAAGTTAATGAACATAAATTGAAATTTAATTAAAATGAATTTAAATTAAATTTGCAGTGAATTTTGTTTATATTAAAATGAATTTGAATTATATCAAAATGAATTTGAATTATATCAAAATGAATTTGAATTATATAAAAATTAATTTATATTAAATTAAAACTATAATTTTGGGGCGTTTGTTTGCAGGAACAGACTGGGGAGTGTTTGAAGCGGACGGGAGTCACCGTACTTCTGACTTCTATCAGCAACATGCTGGCATTCTTCACGGCAGCCATCATACCCATACCTGCTCTCCGGGCATTCTCGTTACAGGTGTGTAGTAGACCCAGAATAGTTAACCTTCTATCCACCGGAGGCAATCACAGGGTGCCCTATAGAGCCGACTATTGACACCATGCTACACTATGTATCTGTCATAAATTCAAAGATATTGTAGAGACTAGAACATTATTATTGTCTAATGAGTATACGGAAATTCACTGTAGTGAACACAAATGTGTTATCATGATTTGCAACATTACCTGTTATATTTTTAGGGCTTAATCCTGATGTAATTAGATATTTTTAATGCGAAAGTGGACAAGGATCTTGAATCAATTTTCTTTTCTCGGTGAACGAGTTTAATTTGCTTCTTTGGTGTACAGAACGTGATTTGTTGTGTATTCAAAGACATGTTCCCAGCATAACGAGAAATGACAACAGGCGGCCATCAAATGGCCCCCAATTTGACCCCCAGACCCATCAATTAGCCCCCACCCCGCTCTCCTAACCTACAGGCAGGGAGAAACCTCACAGGAGCTCCTCGCAGAGTTTGCCACCCACCCTGTGAGGAGCTTGAAAGGGGTCCCATGTCATTTTATCCCCCATCTTGTATTTCAGCATGTAGGTTTCTAATTGATTCTATGTCCAGTTAATCTCAAAGCAAATTTTACGGGTCAAATTTTCCCATGCCCTGTCAGATCCGCAGCTTTGTGAATCCATAGATAATTTTGTGATGTCAGATCCCTTGAAATGTTATATTTTGATTTACCAGGCTGCAATTCTGGTGGTGTTCAACATGGGGTCCGTTCTACTCCTCTTCCCTGCAATAATCAGTTTGGATCTGGTTCGTAGAGAGGACAAGCGAATAGATGTTTTGTGCTGCTTTCAAAGGTACTGAGAATCAAACCTTTAAAACTTTTTCAATCATTTTAATAAAACCTGTTGCAAAAGTATTTTTTTTAAATTTAAATTCTTTGATTTTCTAAAGAAAACATGTATGATATTTATTATTTTTTATTATTATTGTTATTATTGTTGTTACTTTTATTATTATTATTTATTTATTATTATTATTATTATTATTATTATTATTATTATTGTTGTTATTATTATCATTACTATTTCTTCATCCAGTCAGGGCCAGACACAAGTTATAGAGCTGCAACCTCAGAACCAGGATGTGGAGGCACCCCAGGGCGATTCCAATGCACCCCCACCCAGCTACAGCCCCCCACCCAGCTATGCAACCGTGGTGCACAACACCATTGCCAGGTCAACACCAGATGGCGCTCACACTGTCACCACGCTCGCACCCAATGATGGCGCTTTTGTGCAGAGGAATAATTCCTTGTCGTCGGGTGCGTTTTGTTTTTTAAAATCTTCAAAATCATTTTCTAAATTGTGTTAATATAATATCAATATAATCAATATAATAAAAGTATATAAAAATGGTTAATGTTTTTGTTCATTATATTGTTTTCGCAGGTTGTTCGTCCACCACGTCTTCACGTCAGTGTCTCACACCAGACGAAAATGTCTCATGTCGCGAGAGATGTGTGCAGGCTCAACGAGAATGTCTCACATGGTCCCTGACATGCTTCGCCACAAATATCTACGGTCCCATCCTACAGAAAACACCAGTCAAGGTCTGTAGTCTAAATTCATTAAAAAAAAATTCATGATCTCCAATTTGTATTTATTTTTATTTTCGGCCGCCAACCCAAAATTATCACACAAAAGTCTGTAAACCAGGGAATCAAATAACTATGGCCTTAATTAATTAATCAATCAGTTGATCTGGAAAGGATAAGAATGCATCTTAAAGCCGTTAGGGCGTAGAGTATAATCCCAAAATGAGACAGGGGATATACTTAACCGCCATTGCGTACATCAATAGATCAGGTTTCGCCTGTTTGAGAAGTGTGACTTAACCAAGGTTGTCGTAATACCTCCATCAGGTGTCACCGACACCGTCTTACCTCTACAGGTAAATTGCTAACGAGCCTCGTACACAGGTGATATTGTCTGCCTCGGTAACATTATCTCACACATGTTTCATCTGCGGATATTCTCAGAGTGGGCTCGATAGTTACTGTGGAATCCGAGAAGAAAGCAAGATTTTTAACCACACGAAGGAAAAGCTTCTATTTTCATTCATGACATTTGCGGTTTACTTTGGCATGTTATCTGAGGATGGAAGAACTTTTCCGTATTAATTTTCCTATGGGTGGTATTTTCACTTTGGTTGTTCAAACTGTAATGAGGATGACCTAAAAGATGACAGATTTTTGTGTTGACTTTTTTTTTATATATCTTGTGTTACAAGGAGTTCTTATGTTTTGTCCTGACATAGATCTTGGTTTTTTATGACCTCGAAGAATTTCTTGCATTCTTAGGTGGTTTATTTTTGTTTTATATGACCAAAGATGAAATTACGACAATTTACATCCTAGACCAAATATATATACCCCGTAGATATATGGAAGCAAGACTTTATTTATTATATTTACGATAATCATTCTTTTGTAAGTAACACTGTTTTCATGATACATTTTCAGCATGTCCGACTGGTTTTAGATATATTCATCTTTTAATCTCGCAATATAAACATCGAATATATTTTAGAAAATTTCTATTTTGAAATGTGTCCAACTGTGATTGTATGCCCTTATAAATAATCACGTTGATATTTCTTCACAGGTTTTCGTGGTGGTTTTCTTCCTGATACTCCTTATGCTGGGTGTCTGGGGCACTGTGCAGGTCAAAGACGGTCTTGACCTCTCGGACGTGGTGCCGCGAGAGACGAACGAGTTCAAGTTTCTGGAGGCTCAGTCCAAATACTTCGGCTTCTACAACGTGTACGCGGTGACGCAGGGAAACTTCGACTACGCCGGCCACCAGGACATCCTTCACCAGTACCACCAGTCCTTCCAGTGGATCGATAAAATCATCAAGCGAGAAGACGGGACATTGCCGTCCTTCTGGCTGGATCTCTTCAGGGAGTGGCTAATGGGTACGTACTGTGATTGTCGGGACGATGTACCGCAACTTTGTTAGAGCAGGTTCAAGAGTTTCAGAGGATAGGAAAACAATTATTAATTTATTTTTTATACCTTTGCAGTATAAATCAAAATGACATTTTGTTATTTTTTTATTTACCCAAAAATATCTTATTTTATTTTATTTTATTTTTTATTTTAATTTTTTTTTTCATTATGCTAAAATATATATACTTTTAGAACGTTGTGGATCATGAATACTAAAGTTCTATTTTGTTTCTGTTAACAGATCTACAGAGGGCATATGACCGAGAGCGACAGGAAGGACGATTTGCAGAGGACCGGTGGCACCACAATGCCACAGAGGAAGCTCAGCTTGCCTTCAAACTCCTTGTGCAGACAGGAAATGTTGACAGTCCAGTCAATAGAGAGCTGGTACGTATTCATGAGCAAACTAATAAAAAATAGTCCCACTTTATCCCTAATATACATCACCATTTGTTTTAGACTTTTTCCAGTATTTTCTCATTTTTTTTGTCATGGTTTCTATCACATAACCAATACATGGAATCATAAATAATTTTGTTTGGGTTTTCATAATTCCGGACTTTTTTTCTTTCTGTGTGCAGGCCAACAAAATCCGGTTGGTTAATGACGAAGGGATCATCTATCAGCCAGCCTTCTATAACTATCTGACTGCCTGGACATCCAATGACATCATGGCTTACAGCACATCACAGGGAAACTTCCACCCAAAACCTGAATCTTGGATTCACGAGAAAGATGATGAAAATTTCAAAAGTAAGTTTCTATACAGGTGTAGGCAACAATGAGATATACAAATTTAGGATATTGAAAAATACCAAATATAAAATATTGAAGTAGAGATCAGTCATTTTTCATTTTGACTATTGTTGCTACGTAGCAACATAACTCATATAAGCCCCACATCGGGTGCCAAGTTGAACCTGGATGTTAGTTAATGAAACAGGACTATATTGATCTAGGAATTAAAACCTGTGTTGCCTGGATGATAGTCTGTCTGACCAGTACAAGCAATCGATATCTCACATGCTCTACATGATCGGTGTTGCTTCGGTTTTCAGTCCCAAAATCACAGCCCCTGATCTACGCACAGCTGCCATTCTACCTGACGAACCTGTCCAACACAGAAGTGATCATCCAGGTGATCACGGACATGCGAGGCATCTGCGACAAGTTCTCGGCTAAAGGTCTGCCGAACTACCCCAGCGGCGTACCTTTCACCTTCTGGGAGCAGTACATCAACCTGCGCTTCTACATGATGCTGTCCATCATCTGCATTCTCATCGTCACCTTCATCGTCCTCACCGTGGTGCTGATGAACCCCTGGGCTGCCTTCATTGTGGTGAGTGCTGCCCTCTAGCCGGGCTTTTGTCCTATCTCTCTTTCTGTCTCTCTCTGTCTGTGTGTCTTTCTCTCTCTTTTCTCCTCTCTCACTCCTCTATGTCTCCCTCTATCTCTCTCCCTCCCTCCCCTATCTCCCCTCCCCCTCTCTCTCTCCCCTCCCCTCCCCTCTCTCTCTCCCCTCCCCCTCTCTCTCTCCCCTCCTCTCTCTCTTTCTCTCTCTCTCCCTCTCTCGCTCTCTCTATCTCATCTCTCATCTCTCTCTCATCTCTCTCTCTCATCTCTCTCTCTCTCTCTCTCTCATCTCTCTCTCTCTATCTCTATCTCTCTCTCTCTCTCTCTCTCTCTCTCTCTCTCTCTCATTTAACCTTATTCCTCATGGCGACAACTGTAAATGTCCTGTTCAACCTAATCTTCAGGTGATGTGAATTTTTTTATTCTTATTCACCACATGCTTACAGCATTGAAGATAAAATTACATTTCCAGCATTTTTGCCTACTTTGAAGAAGACGAATCGTATAAAAATAGTTTTCCACTTTGGTTTCTTGCAGGTGGTGGTATTGAGCATGATCCTAGTCGAACTGTTTGGCTTTATGGGAATTATCGGAATAAAGCTCAGCGCAGTGCCAGCTGTAATCCTCATCATGACAGTGGGAATTGGTGTGGAGTTTACGTTGCACGTCACTGTGGTAGGTACACCGATTCTCTCACCCCCCACCACCCCGGCCCTCCCATCTCCAGCCTCCCCTTCAATTCTCAATCTGAGAAAACAACCACAAAACATCCCCCTCATCCAAATGTCAGATACTTGAAGGTGGGGACTTTTTGGCGGATGACTCGCTTTTTCATTAGGGTGTGATGAGACTGCGTATGATTATAAAGTCGTCAGCGAGAATAAACTGATGAGAGGCTCGACACACGCACACATGATTCTGCTTAGGCGTCACTTTGGAAAGGTCACCCAGGGTCGTGACGGGATTGACAAAAGTTTGCTCCTTTGAAGAACGGCTTGGAACTTTTGTTGCGGGAGAAAACTAGCACTAGATATCCAGTAAATGTGCATTGAAAATTCAGAATTGACATTTAAAGAAAATGCAGATTTTGTTCATGTAAATTCAACTGAGGTATAGATTCAGAAGGATTCATTTTACTTTGAAAATGGAATTTCCCCCCCCTCCCCACACCAATAATTTGTGTCAAAATTAATACTGTGATACTAAAAAAAAATTTAGATTCATATTATAATGTCATATTTGAAAAGGCTATCATATATTTAACTTATCATATTTTTAATTTATAAGTAATGTCTATGATAATATCATATTTATAAATTAGCAGATTTTTGTATTATTATATTTAAAAAATAATTATATTTTTAAATTACCAGATTTTTAATGTTACTACATTCATTACAGGGTTTTATTACATCAATTGGAAATCGCAATCGGCGGATGTTGATGTCGTTGGAACATACGTTCGCTCCAGTTGTCCATGGTGCTGTGTCTACACTGCTAGGAATTATCATGCTGGTCGGGGCAGAGTTCGACTTTGTTGTAAAGTGAGTAAAATATTTTATTATTTACAAAATGCAATCATAGCTGGGTGTTTTTAGAAATATATATATTTTTTCATTCACATTTCTTTAAAATAATTTTCAATAAAATATATCCTATTATTTAGAAGTTCATTAAATAGCAACATTTTATTTTATATTTATTTCCCAAATTGGCTATTAAATGCAACCTTATTGTATGTAACAAAAGTCAAAACAAATTGTTTCATTAATTTTATTAGAAAATAACAAATGTATTTTGTTATGGTCCATTCTAAAATATTCCCTGATGCTATTTACACCTTTCAAAAATGCATGATTTTCAAGTTCAGATAGCATTTTACTGAATTGTAAGATTTAATCATTTTGTAGTGTCGAAAATGATGAACATGAGTGTCATTATTATGACTTTGATGTAAGATTTTATCATTTTATACTAGCAATATGATGACTGTCTTCATCCACATGTATTTTTAAAACATTACTGATCTAAAACACTACAGATCTAAAACACCACAGATCTAAAACATTACTAATCTAAAACACTACAGATCTAAAACACATTCACTTACACACAACATCAACATATGACATCCTGTGTCCCATTCAGAAGCATGCATTCCTTGCACAGTCTTGTAGCCGGGTGTGATATTAGATGCTCCTACTGGTCTTGGCCAGAGTAGTTAGCCCTTTGGCTCAGTGGGTAGAGCGTTTGATTCGGCAATCCAACAACACAGATGCAAATCCCTTGGTGACAGTCTCCTTAACGCTCTCCCTGCTGGAGACAACTGGAGATGCCCTAAAATGCATTGTTTGTGCCTAATCCAGCAGGGAGAGGGTTAAACAGCAGTACCTGTGCCTAATCCAGCAAGAAGAAGGTTAATACAGACTACCAAGCTACCATTGTGGTGATACAGGTAGATGGGCAAGGTTTTTATGGGCCAGGATTGTCTATCTGATCTTTTCACAGGCCTGTGCAAGGATTATGGCATACTCCACCTCTAGAGCTACTCCACATTGTTAAACAACATTTTTATTCTTGTCTACCTCAGATGTATTAAAAGTAGATAGCCCAGCCTGTATTAAAAAATCTATTTAACTTCATACAGACTTTCCAGATATTTAATGACGAGAAAATTGTTAGATTTAAATTTTTTAATGTTGCTCTTCACTTGGATCTGTCGGCCATGTTAATGGGTTTCAATCTTGAATGAGAAAATGTTTATTTTTATTATATCTTTCCACTTTTGTCATTGCGGTTGCGAGGAGATTATTTCAAGTCGGCATATATACAATTTGCATGTTTCCATAATCAAACAGAAAAAGGCATGATCTTGTGAAAGAAAAAGGGAAATAATCTTGCGGCAGAGTCCATGAATGTTATTTATTCAAGACTGAGTATTTCAAAGCAGTGTTATGTTGGAAACTGTTGTTTTGTCTGAAATGAGGAAAGCATATGGCTCGTCTCGGATGCTGATTTCATTACAACCGTCTAGAAATGAACAGAGTTTGGGTGGTTGGTTTTATAGGTTGGCAGTTTTATTATATAAAAACTTTTGGCTTTCAGCTTAACCCTCTCCCTGCTGGATTAGGCACAGACAAAGCTCTTTAGGGCATCTCTGGTTGCCTCCAGCATGGAGAGGGTTAAGGAGATCAAACAAACAGTTGTTTTTCCTTTTTAGACTTCTCAGTCGTCTTGTAAGTTCACATCAAATAAGATTTGTGGATCTTTTTCAACAGTGTGAATTTGTAAGCAAACTTTTGTGATAGATTATGATAAAAAGGTTTCTGTGATATATACCTAGCATTTCTTTGTAAGTTCATAATATTTATGTAAGTTTCACATATCTGCAAGTTTGTGAAATCTGTGCTGGTTCATGAAATCTGTGTAACTTTCACATCTCTAAATTATACATTTAAAAGGATATCTATATGAGTACTGTATAATGGAAAATAGCTTTCTAATAATCATAAATGATAATTTTTAATTAAATCAGAGGAAAATGTAGTTATATTATCAATGAAATTGCTGAAAAGTCCTCTTGCTCAGTTTGAAATTTGAAAATAGAATTCCATGAAGAAAAAAAAATGATGTTACCATTTATAGAACTGATGTTAATTTTCTTTGTTAATGTATCAGAAAAATCCCATCATTTAACTGGATTTATTCAAATCACGTTATCATGAATTTTTATAGTCCGACAATCAGTGTAGAAAGATCACATTTATACAGTTTTACAATCAGTGTGGAAAGACAGAAAGCAGACATGTTTTCTTTAGGGAAGTTTTCCATTGTCACTCCTAAAAGAACATCATTAAAACAGTCATTAAGAGCATTTGGCCTGGGCACTTAATGCACTGGAGAGCTATGAAGGCTTTTGTTTTGGTGCTATAGTGAGAAAACAGATCCAGCCTCAAGATATCGTTTTATCGAACACCCAAGTCGCGGAAGGGAAGACCTTTGAGCAGCGTTGGGGATGGAATCCCACGGAACAGCAGGGAAAATACACAACGCAGAGCCTTAGTTTTATTATCATACGCTGATTGCAACCTTACAGAGTCTTTGCACTGATGATTTTTTCAGCCAACGAAAACGCTGAGGGAATATTCATCATTGGGTTTTAGAGTCAGCAATCCATGGTTAGCATAATGTTGATCTCCGATTTTTAACAACCATTTACGACAGCCACAGTTCACAATGTTTGCACTCGGGTGATGAAATGTTGAGGAATAAGATTGATTCAATGAAGATGTTGTTTATCTAAAATTAACAAATATGTACTTGGATTTGGGGGGGATTTTTTATGTGTAGAGTTGAATTGGTTGAAAATACCATATCAATAGTTTCTACTATAAATATGTATATTTCTCTGGTAATAATATTGGTCAGTGTGAATGACATATGTTATAGGTATGTTGTTATATTACCAGTGCTAATGGCCGACATCCTATTATACTGGTTGCCCCTCCACCCAACTGACAATCATCATTCTCTCTCTCTTTCTCTCTTTCTTTTTCTCTATCTCTTTCCCTCTCTCTATATCTGTCTCTCTCTCTCATGTATCTATCTCTCTCTCAGTGTACTTGACCAAATCATATTAGAAAACCCAGGGTGATAGTAGAAAAGGAGAGGGGTGCCTTTATCACAACACAATTGGACACTTGAAGATGTGTGATGGAGGGAAACATAAACTAATATTAAAGCTCTCCAGACTCCCAATGGATGGTCAGCATTGGCAGACAAAAAAGAAAAAAAAAGAAAAGAAAAACATCTCTGTGGTCAACAGGCGATATCCTGCCTTTGAGAGGCGGTCAGGGGACCATCCCATCCCTCTCCCTCTCCCTCCCCCATTCCTCTCCCTCCTCCAGGGCAGCCAGCCAGCCGAGAGAGAGGGAGAGAGGACCACCCAGGTAGACCTCCCTAGGAATTCCTCTACAACAGCGTAGGCCTGGCCCGCCTGTCAGTTGAGTCTGGTCGGCAGGATGCTTTGGCCTCTATACCGGGGACTGGCATCAAACAGCACAATACACCCCTGCCACCACTAATGAATGAATCACTATCACTGCACTCATCAAACAACACAATACACCCCTGCCACCACTAATGAATGAATCACTGCACTCATCAAACAACACAATACACCCCTGCCGCTAATGAATGAATCACTTTACCTGGGGGTGCTTGTTGTATGCGGGGTTGATGGTCGGGTGGGGAGGAAAAGTGGAGGACGGAGGACGGGGTGGGGAAATTTGGGTATGGGGGGGGGGGGTGTCTGTGGGGTGTCTGTGGTTCTTGAGTTTAAGGTTGAATAAATGATACGCAGATACGGATATTTCTGGGTATAAGTTCACTGAAATAGGTATTAGGATATGTCTGAATATTGGCCCACTTTCTGTCCTTTTCGTGAAATGGGTTTAGGGTAATCGAGGCTACATTCCACGGATAAGTAGTCCCTGCCCAAAATACTATCGGATTAATTTACGCACTAATATTGATTACATTTGTGTCATTAGTCGGGTGGCGACTTAATTGAGTAAAACAGGCACAGTGAACATGGGAGTAGGTATTGCGTATAAGCCCCACAGCATTCCACCACATTCCACACATTTCCACCACCAAGTGCGAATACTCGTAGCACAGTTAACCTTTATTCTGCCAATGGCAACTGCAGATGCCGTTATAGTGTAGAGATTTCAATTAATCCGAGGTAATGAAGATTGGTGTACATTATTGCATTTTTATAGGACATATCCCATTTTGGTTTGGTTTTACACACATTGACAGCATGAAGATTGTACATACCAAGATATAATCTCAAAATGCACTTTCTGCCCACAGCGAAACTATAATATTTAAAAATATATATATATATTAATATTTTTTCTGCACTTTAATAACCTCCCTGCCAGCAGCAGAAATATTTGAACATGAGAAACAGGGTCAGCTAACACTTGAAAGTAATAAAACGTGAATATCCCAATATGGGTTTTTGCATGAATAATATCTATGTAAATATATGTTCTAGTAAACCCAAGGTATGGATCTGAATAGAGAGATTTGAATTTTTTTCAGGGTGGTAAATAAGGCCTGTGATTCCCTTTCTTTAAACTTTGTGTATTTTTACTTACGGTACATATTTGTTCATGGCACTTCTTACTTTGCCATCACAATGTGCAGGCTCTGATTCATCGGTCTGGTAGTGACATTTTCGTACCCGAATTTTGCATAGGCGATTATTATATGTACATATGGAGGTCTTGTGTACATTGAAATCTGCAAGACTAGTGTCAGGCCGGTGCTCTGCATATAACAAGAGGGCATTGAAGGTCATCCAGGTTCAGAACAAAGTATATTATAGATCATATATATATTTCAGGTTTTCATACTCTTTTTTTAAAGCGACACTTTAATAAAAAATAAAATAAAAAATATAATTTATTTTGATTTTGCTAATTGAATTTCATAAATATGTTTTGCATTTCTTGTACTGAGAGTTAATTTTAAAATGTATTTTGATAAACATAAAAATGAATAAAAATAATTGTACTATTGAGCTAGCTATATGGAATCATTGTTTAGTTATCTGCACCAGCATAGGCTGTCAGGCTTTCCTCCCATTATAAACAAATCAACAACAACAGATAATGTAAACTCCTCTCTATCTGTCTCCTCTCTTTCTCTCTTTCTCTATTTATCTCTCTTTCTCTCTATTTCTATCTATTTCTTTTCCCCCTATCATTTTCCCTCTGCTTCATTCTTCGTCTACCTTTTTCCTTCTCTCTATCTGCTTCATTCCTCCATCTTTCTTTTGTTCTTCCTTCCCTTTCACCCAGTATGCGCCACTCCATCTGGATTACATAAGCACTAACCACAGCGTGAAATACCAGCAGTACCTTCACACCTCCGTAGCCGCCTGTCCAGACACCGCACTGCCCTCTGATGGCAGGCAAGGTGGGCTGGTGAGTCAGTTAACGGAAGGAATATCGCCAAACCATTTATCAGAATGTGCGACCGGTGCCAGTATATGTCCGATGCCAATGTTTAGCAGGCAGTACCATAGCCGACATGGGCACTAAAAAAATATCAACAGCCACTAAAAAAAATACTGATTTGGGTACTAAAAAATGCAGACTTATGCACTGAAAGAAATACCCACTCAGTATGTCAGATAAGACAGTAGAGAAATAGGTCCCTAAGGTTACGAAACTTTTTTTCATGTTCCTCAAAATCGTATTCAAGTCTTAGCTGAGATTGCTAAACCTCATAATTGCTATAATTGTATGCTCAAGCTCAAATTTAAACATGCATATTTTATATAAAAATGTGAGTTTATTGGAACAGTGATATTTGCTACAATATTCTAATGTGGTCTTACAAATTAAATGTCTCAATCAAGCATATTATTGTATAAAACATAGGTGGGCAAGACATGAATTTGTATTCATAAAGGTTGACGTAACCCTGGGGGCTGATGTTATGGGTGTTCTTGGAGGAAACAATGGTGTTCTTGGAGAAGACTGCTAGTATGATTTGAACTCGAACTGTCACATTTGTAGTCTGACGCACTATCAACTGCACCGGTACACCCCAGAGGAATGGGTGTGGGTGGAGGAGAGGTGGGGAGGAAATTCTAGAGAGATACAAAGTCAGGACTTTTCCTTTTAAAAAGTTTTAATAACTCTCGCTGTCTGATTCGGTGGCTGATGGTTCAAGGTGGACCTTTTTTGTTTAGGTATTTGTCCAAATATTTGTGTGATGGCATCTGTGAAAGACAGGGAGGTGCATTGAAAGGGAATGGAGGCAGCAACATTAAATGAATCACTTCATCTGCACTGTATCCGCATATTGAGCAGACACATTTAGGCTGGAGAATCGTACACAAAAACAGTCTCTTTTAACTGTATCTATTTTATATGGAAACTTTGGTAGCTAAAACTTGTTACTTGGATTTATAGTATCATATAGTATCATATTGTCATCATCTATGGGTGAAAGATTCTTGCTGCGATGTTGAACACCAAATCAGTCATTTAATTTTAAATTTTTTAATTTAATTTAATTTTTTTTATAATTCCTCATTCATGGTGCTGGAATATTGCCAAATATGTCAACACCTTTTTGTCAGTGTCATATGTTAATTTGTTTTAAAGGGAGCCACCTGTCTCTTGTTAAAGGTATCAGACCTTTAAATAGTGAAAATTTCACAACTAATATAATTTTCAGCATAGATGTTAAAGTATGGCAACAAACAATCTTAATAACAGCTGCTGTCGACCTATCTTTGGATAAAACGTTCATAAAAGGTTTTAGAAACATTTTGTCATAAACTATCCCTTCCATTTTGTCTGTTTCACACTTTGTAAGTTTTCCGCCCAATTTAAAGCCAGTGTTTCTGTTTGGGGTGAAGTTTAATTGTCCCGTGTGATTTTGTGACACCTTTTAGGATGGGACTGAAATTGGTCGGAATATAATTTTTCAAATACATCCATCCATCCAAGACCTAAGCAAGAAGTGAACACATTGTGTTATAAAGTGATGTTCCAGATAGTTTGTCCCCAATTTGATATTTTATGTCTGTAGCCATCGTTTCGCATTCAGGTCCCTGCTGTCTTTTAACTGATTTTCCTTGATGGTAGTAAAATTCTAAAGAAAAAAATACCTCTGAAAAGCTTTTTTTACGATGTGTAATTTTTTTAATGGCTTTGTGAGGTGAAACTGGAGTTGCTCTGATGTATAAAAAAACCAAAATGCTTTTGTGTTTCTCATCAGGCCATTCACTCTTTCTCTCTTTCTCTGTCTTTCTTTTACTAAAAGAGATTGAAAGAAGAAAAACAAAATCTGGAATTCTTTACAAGCTAGATTATCAACCTTTGGAGAATGTATCGTCAAAAGTGATTTTTCAGGACATGGAAACTTGCACACACACAAACTCGAGAAACGAGGAAAGATTTCGACCCGATAAACACGATAAACACGTGAACGGTGTTTACCCAAGAATCACCAGTACATATGTATTTATCATTGCAGCCAACATCTGGTAATTCTGTACCGTGTTCTGCCTACAATGTTTACAGGCTTTGATGCCGCGCGGCACCAGTCCTCCTTCCTGAGCGTGTGGGTGGCATTTCAGTGGGGAGACCCACAGCTAGCACCCTGCTGCCAAATCGGAAATGATCGGAATTTAACTTCTGTAAATAAATCTTGCCGACTCTGAATATGTGTGTTCACAGGCGAAGGAAAACTGTATTTCCTACCGAGCATAATGCGATTCTCGTATTATGTAAACTAGATTCTCTTCCTATCGTACTAATGAGGATCCCATGAGCACGCACCAGTCATTCGTATAGGTTCATGAGTACGTTCTGTATCTCAAGAATTTACATTCAAATTGACAATTATGACAGATGCAGCAACGGTTTCGAAAACGAAGAACATAATATTTCTTGTGTTGGTTATGTAATGTGTAATTATGTCAAATTGGATATTTTTGTTTGTACTTTGATATTGGTCTCTCAAGGGCATCAAAATATGATTTCTATATATCCATTTTATCATTTTACAAGTTTGTGTTTATAATTTCTTCACAATTTCTATATACGTCTAATCCTGTTATCATTGATTTTCTATCACGGTTTATGAATTATTACAAAAATGTTTGAGATAATGTATTGCGTAGTTTCTTCAAAAACAACATAATCATGTTTGGTTTCACGTATTTCTTTTCCGTGTCCTTGCGTAAACCTGAACAAAATACTCTGTTCTGGAACTCTTGGATTTTATCATGGCACTAACTGGCATCTGTGAGAAGTATTTCTGAAGCGTTGGTGGATTGTAGAGGGTGGGTGGACTTGAACTGCTCCTGTGGTGTTGGAGTGGGGGGGGGGGGGGGATGTTGAGGCGTGGTGTTGGGATCTCGAGGTGCAGGTTCAGATCCTGCTTGGCCAGCTTCGGCCAGATTACACACACCACCAGGAAGACATTACAAAGGCAGGCTGCCAGAAATCTATTTCCGTCCTGAGAACTCCTCTCTCAGTGGAGCTACCAGGGAGAGCCCGAAGAGGAGGAAGGAGGCTCCCATTGAGCCCGTTGAGCCTGTGGAGGAGCCTGAGGAGCACGATGGCAGCCAGCAGAGACGGTGCAAGATTCCAGCAATTGGCAGTCATTGGGATATTAATGCCGACAGACTTGTGTGGTCCATGGCCACCTAGATAAGGTGGAATGCTCTCTAAATAAATACGGCCTGCATGTTTACTGGATGGAACTCCTCTCAGTCACAGCTGTGGCGCAGTGAACATTGCTGTGAAAGGAAACACTGGGAGTGGGGCAGGTGGTGCTGTCAGAGTGGTGGTGGTAGGCTGCCCCACCATTGGTAAATAAATGGTGGTGGTAAGCTTTGCCACCATTAGTGTTGTGGTGGTAGCATCCTCCAAGCTACTCTACAATGAACATTGTTTTAGGCTGCTCCAATTTTGGTATGTGGTGATGGTAGGTTGCCCCACCATGGGTATGTTAGTGGTAGGCTGCCCCACCATAATGATGCACTATCATTATGGTGGGATGGTATGCTGTCCCACTATGAGGGTGGTATTGTAGTAAGCTGGTACACAATAGGTGTGATGGTGGTAGATTACCCCACACTGGACATTGTTTTATGCCGCCCCCACCATGTGTATGTGGTGATGGCAGGCTGCACCACCATGAGAGTGGTGGTGGTGGTGGTGGTGGTAGACAACCCTATGCTGCCCAATCATTGGACATTGATATAGGCTGTCCTACTTTGTATGATGATAGTGGTGGGTTATCACAATATGGGTGTGGTGCTACCCAACAATGGGTATTTAGGATTTAGGCTGCCCCACCATCAGTTATGTTGGTGGTTGCCTGTTGGAATTCAACCTACAGCCAACAGTTCTCTGCAGTATTTGAATCCACTTTGAACAGGAATATGAATTCCTACTTTTGGCCACATTTGAAGTGTACGCAGGCTACAGCTTGTAACAATCGAGGTCATGTCATTAAAACTCTGCCCTGGGGGATCAGGGGGAGAAAAAGGGGGGTCAGGGGAATTGAGGGTGGGTGGGAGGTGTGGGTGGCCGCCTGGTGGAGATCTGGGTAGTCTTTGTACATGGGATTTAAATAACTATGTAATATACTCACTGTATATATTATAGATATATGGATATCATAGAACAGTGTCCATTGTTTGGATATCACAGACCAGTGTCAAACATTGAATATCATCAACACTGGTGTAGGATTTGTTGGTATTGAGTATTAACCCAGTATGGAAATGGATTTAAATGACAAAATGTGACATTTTGCAAGACGGATGGTTCGGTGTGCATCATGCTTGAATATTTCGATGACAAATTGTTATGAAACTGCTTAGAATATTTCGATGACAAATTGTTATATAATTGTTTAGAATATTTCAATGACAAATTGTTATATAATTGTATGGAATATTTCGATGACAAATTGTTATATAATTGTATGGAATATTTCAATGACAAATTGTTATGTAATTGTATGAAATATTTAAAAAGACATTTTATATATTTCTTTCTTCGTGACAATACACCTTTTTAGTGTTGTGGGGAGATTGAATACTCCCATGCTGTCTGTGGGTCTTAGAACGTCCTAAAAGGCGAAGTCTGTGTATCTTGGTTTTACTCCCTGCTAGGCTGGAGGAGAACTTGGCGTATTTGTCAGTCTAATACAAAATGCATTTAATTCGCTTTTGACACATTTAATAACAATTCCACACGCGCTGAAAAGAAAATTAGGATATTTTTCACTAATTGAGGTTTTTAACCAGAGTCGGACCCCATTTCAAGCAATTACCCCCAGAAATAGCAGAAATAAAAGCTAACCCAAGCTATTTCTTTTCTTTGGTTGTATTCACATGTTTTCTATAGATACTGTTGCACCCCTCACTGTGTGTTTTATGGATGTTATGGTTGCGCTTTGTCGTAAAACTGGGAAGTAAAGAATAATTTCTATACAGGATTTGTGGAATGAAGGGGGTGAGGAAAGGAAGGGAAAGTCTTAAAAACATGTTTGCGGTTTATGATACATGGAAGACTTTGACAGATCTTTATAGTCCATCTGCATATAACCAGATCAAATGATCATTCAATGTACAAATCGTCTATTAGAATCGCTGCTAAAGTTCATTCATAATTCGGGTTGAATGGACACTTTAAGGATGAATGTGATCAATTTTGATGTCCGATTTCTAGTTAAATACGATGTCAGCAGTCAAAACTAACATCTAAGCAAATGGTTTTTTACATCAAAGATTTGATAGTTTTTTTTATCACAAACTAACATTGGGACCTTTCATTCAAGATTTTATTTATATTATTTTATTTTTATTACAAATGTACGCATTTCATGAAGACAGTCATCAGAAAAGTTTAGTGTTTTTTTTCAGCAGCTAATATAATTTCTCGTGAAGAAAGTCATAATATTTGTTTTTAATATTTGTTTTATAGCAATTGTGAGCATCACCACCAAGTATAAAGTTGTTGTACATGTGAGTGTGTTATTGTATTTTAATTGTTTTCTTTTTTTCTCCTCTTCAGATATTTTTTCAATGTGCTAGCAGCTCTTGTTGTGATTGGCATCCTCAATGGTCTACTCCTTCTTCCTGTCTTGTTGTCCTTCTTAGGCCCCCAGGGGGAGGTGAGTACTCCTTTAATGCTTTGCTGCTTTCTCATAATAGGGACACTTTTAAAGCTGCCATGCCCTATAAACAGGAAAATTGGGAATGTAATCTAAGGGAGGTAATTCATGTAATGCAGTCTTGTGTGAACTGCAACAAACACATCGGATCTTTATAAGAGAGCGACGACATTTTCGGATATTATGACTTAGCGAAAATTTTGTCTCCGATTTCTTAATGAAAATTTTAGGTATTTTGTCAGATGTGACAATTATCCAGAGTTGGGATAAAAGGTGGATGTAATTTAATACTGGTTTTGCATAATTGAGGAATTATGTTCACCTATAGCTGAACTGATATTCCTTAGAGGAAATGCTGAGATTAATATTCATTGTTATTACTATCATTACCACTAGTCTGGCTGATACTAGTGATAGCAAGATACCTATTCCAGAACATAATTTCTGTAGCATTAATGAGAATCGCTGCTTAAATAAGGACATGGCACCTCAGCATAATTTAGGTTAAACAAAATTTATTTTTATCCATTTTGAGGCAAAAGATGTGGATGATTATTATTTTTTATTTTTTTTAAATTTAAAAATATCTTTTTATTGATTTTATTATTATTAATTATTAGTATTATTAATTATTAGTATTATTATATTATACAAACATTCAGAATTTTTATAGAGAATGTTTCTGTGTAAAACAGGTCATGCCAAAGGACGACCCCGATCGCTTAGCAACGCCAACCCCAGAACCGTCGCCAAAGCCACGTGAGCGCCCGTCTCGCTCAGGCCGTGGGCGCATCTACCCGCGCCACTCCTCCGACATCTCACTCAGCACGATTACCGAGGAGCCCACGCAATACTCGTCCCACGAGATCATCGTCCAGCCAGAGATTATCGTGGAGACCACCACCATCCCAGGTGGCACCACTGGAGGAAATAGTAACGCTAACAGCAGCAGCCAAACTGTAAGTTGTGCCGAAAAATCTAAACTTTCTTGTTAAATGTACAATATTTATTGGGAAAAAACCTCAAAGAGCCATATTCTTTATCCACAATGTGCACAATAAATTATTCATTTATTGTACGTGTCTTTAACATATTTGTTGTATTGCCCAACCACTTCTTGGTCTGTTTTTAATGCTACATTTAACATTAATTGTGGTACACATATATATTAAATATACCATAAAATATTATAAAATATTAATCGTTTGGTGAAAGATTCCTGCAGTGTTGTTAAGCAAAATAACCACTTCCATGTTTGCAATCAATTGTTAAAATAAATTAATAAAAATAAAAATAAATTATTACTATTTTTAAAATAAAATTTGATTGTGCAAGGCTGAAATATGTACATGTCTCATCTTCCAAGAGGACATGCAGATTAACGGGAATATTACGATTATCTTTCAGTATACCCATCCAATGTCTGCGTCATCAACGCCACCTCTCAAGCATGTGACCAGGGTCAAGGCCACAGCGACAGTCACAGTAGAAGTTCACACACCCCTTCCAGGTATGTTCTGGCTATATCCAATAACTGCAGTCTTAAATATTGCTAAAAAAATATGTATTTCATTATTATTTTGCCTCTTACAGAATTGTTCATGCAATATCTTGACCCAAGAAAATAATAAATATAGCAAAAATATTTACTTATTTTTTTGGGTTATATTATAGGAGTTTTTCTCACTCTTTGATGCTCTGAACTAATTAATTGCTCTCGATTACAGGAACAGTCGACCAAGAAAGAAGCTTCAAAAGCAAGCGTCGAAAGCTGAAAGAAATAGAAAATGCCAATAATTCTGATTCCGATCAGGAAAGCAAGTGTTAATATATATTTTACAGGTATGTATAGTCTGACATAATGTATAGTCTGACATAATGTATAATCTGACATAATGATATAGTCTGACATAATGATATAGTCTGACATAATGTATAGTCTGCCATAATAATATAGTCTGACATAATGATATAGTCTGACATAATGATATAGTCTGACATAATGTATAGTCTGACATAATGATATAGTCTGACATAATGTATAGTCTGCCATAATAATATAGTCTGCCATAATGATATAGTCTGCCATAATGATATAGTCTGACATAATGATATAGTCTGACATAATGATATACAACTACAGTAATTACCCTGATAATTTTTTTAAACCCTTTACCTGTAATATTAGTAAATTGACCACCAATATTTTGTGCTATAAAGGGTGGAAAATGGCAATGTTATCAAATGTTATCCGTTCTTTGTTTCAGAATGTTCCGTTATTTGTGCCAGTGGTGCTATCTTCTGAGTCCCGGAGACGTGCTTACAAAACATGGAGGAATTCAAAAAGGGAATGTCAAAACCTGCATTCAGCACCCAGATAATGCAGCCCCAGTTCCGTTAGCATGTCCAACCAGGGGAGACAACTCTAACTGGGCATGCTCGACCAGGAAAGTACTCCGACTGTTGGCATGCTCGACCGTTCTGCAACTGTTGGTGTGCTCAACCAGGAGAGACAACTCTAACTGGGCGTGCTCGACTAGGTCTGCTCGACCAGGAAAGTCCTCTGTTGTCGTGCTTGACCAGGGGAGACAACTCCGGCAGGGTCAGCTGGGTGCTGTGCCGTCATTGAGCACACATCCACTGTGATACTATTAAACTTGTGCCTTCTCAGGAGATGCAGAGATGCAGTGTGGACATGCTCACACGACGTCATGTCACATGACGTCACGTGAGGTGGCTGCATCCAAAAACCAAAAACAGAAAAACAGACTGTCGATTTACTACGAGTTCATGGAAACTGGATACCGGGTACGTTCACGTAAAATGGACACCCTTCTTTTTGTGTGCCGACCTTGCGATTTTCGTTCCAAGGTGAAAATTGTGCAAACGGGTCCGCAAGCGAAAAAGCGTTACGTGCGAGTGCATTTGGTAATATCCCCCAAAGACAGTGACTTTGATAACCAATACTGCATCTCAATGTTCTTATATATGTGATATTTTTTTAATGCAGTTTTAATAACTGATCGTGAACCCAAAGACTTATATATATATATACTTATATATATAAAAATAGAAGACAACGTCAATGTCAAACTACAAATTCAGGAATTGAACCAAGGATATATTGACACACATGGACATTGAGGAGTTGGGAATCTGTGTCAAGTTCCCTCCGACTAAACTGACTTAGTTTATACTAGTATGACTTTTGTTACGGGTACTTCGTTTGCAGTATGTATACACACATATTATATATATATATATACCCTCGGCAAGGCCTGGGACGCTGGTAAGAAGAGAAGAGAGAGAGAGAGAGAGTTCAGAGACCATTGCCCAAGGTTCTAGATGCTTTGTTAGTCAGTTATATTACCAATCACCAAAACTACCTTATTTATTTATAAACCTCCCCTCAGGAGAAGGGAGAGGCGGCGGTATGTCCACAAACCAGGGGAGATAATTAAGAATGATCTCCCCCTTCCTTCCTTCAGCAATATACTGGTCATGTGACTCTAGCTGTGTGGATGTCCGTTGCCATTGTAACATAAATGTATGTAGATCTTGTATTGTGACTATCGTTATTAAGCCTTGTACAAAGTATTGTAAATTTATTTTTTCGGTCCCCGAGAATTGTCTGCCCCTGGCACTGTCTGCAGACATGACAGATGATGTGAACTTTGTTGATTATGTTTGTTACTTGTTTATGTATATTGAGTTGGTTGACAGTGACTTATCACTCTTCTTTAAGTCTCATCAGTTTGCAAATGGGTAATAATTTATTTATTATTTAAGAACAAAATATGAATCTATATATAATTATAAATTTACTATTTTTTTTAAAGATTTATTTAAAAAAAATTGTGTGAAATTATTTCTATTTCGATACTTATGTCAGTAATTATGTATATAAAAATTAATGTTAATTAATTGAATGTTTTATGATCTATCAGCAAAGTATATTAATTTTCTCTTCATTTGCAAACTGATGTACTATAATGGACATTCTCTGGGCATTATTCAAATACCTCGTTAGTCTTAACAATGCATTAGATCGCAAAACCTTTAATTTAATATGTTCCATTGATCAAAGAAACTGGAAAACATTCATATGTAAAATGAATCCAAGGATATTTCTCTAAATATCTAAATCATATTATATTACCAAATTTAGATATTTATAGAAATATCTCTTATATATTTATATACCCGTGTATTTTCTAATACTACGCATGAAATCCAAATTTTATCTCAAATGTGTGCAATGACAAGAAATGATCCAGCAAATGTGAGATCGGAACTTTTAATATGGCAGGTGTGAGTTGGTGTGAGAAAAGCAGATGAATATATGTGCCCATGTACGTAAGTGTGCGAGTATGTGATGTATGTGAATGTGTTTACTTTCTAATATTACCGTAGTTGACAAACCTACGTGTCAAGCTTTGAACCAAAGAGATCGTAGCTCCAATGTGTCTAAAATGATAGAAATCTCTCATTTCTTTTCAAAATACGCCAATAATGCAAATGTGAAAATGCTTCATCGTCATTTACCTCAATGTTCACTGCATAATTGTGTAAATATTACAGTTCTTATTTAATTGTACGCGAGTTTTAAAATACCCTTGAATTCTTTAGCATAATTCAGTGGTATGATACTGTTGCATTTATATATGTTTGAAAACCATCTGCATTTATGAACTTATTTCAAGAAATTGAGTAGACAAATACAAATATTCTGGTTTAAATACTTGGGTGCGAGAATACTACAGTACTACAAGGTGCATTTCACTGCAAGTACTGTCCTACTATGTACTCGTAGATTTAAATGAACATATCCATTTCTTAACAATTTTCCCATTGGACTATTTTCAATTTTTGTAATTGTTTAATATTCTATATCTGAATTGGTGTAAAATTCATCTAAATTACTCAAAATTATTACATTCTGGATTTATTCTACATTTTATTTAAAGTTAATATTATATTACAGATAGCATAAAAAATACATTTCCGTTTATTTATTATTTCTTTAATAATGAAATTTGAAATTAAAATCTACAATCTAAATATGCACAGTCTACCATTGAGCCAGTTTTAAACATGATTACGAATTATATGCGAGTTTTAGTATACCTATTCTGGGCCCCAACCCCGGTGTAGTCTAGCCCTGAGCAGCTTTCGTGTTTTTTTAATATTTATACCAAAGGTCTGGAGACCTGCAATAGGGCAGAAAGAAGCATTATTAGATGGGGTGGAGTTGCCCTGGGGTGGGGCAGAGTGGCTGTGATAGGCCTAACTGATGTATGTAATAATGTACATTATAGGGAGGTAACAGTGGTTACCACTAATCACTGGATTCGAACCCCTTTATGTCGGGGCAGCATAATTGGCAAACTTGAGTATAAAGAATAAAAAGTTTGTAAAAATATGTTTTGTGTTTTGGTCGTGAATATTCTTGGAGGAGTGATGCAGATGTTACATTATATATGTTTAATTGTGGTTTAGAGTCACTATCAAGATTCTTTCACTCAGTTTAGTGTACAAGGAAACTCGCAACATCCGGGGAACGCCAGCTGGTACTGACAAACCATGATGATAACTGCATCTGGAGGATGGTTGGTTGAATTAGAGTTTTACCCCGTAGACCCGCTTTCACAATGATTTCACTCATATCACGGCTTGCATGCTTTGTGTGCACATGCCATACATACGAGATTACCACAAAAAAAACACCAAAAAAACCAATTGAGTATGATTTCATGCTCAACTCCAATCACAAATCTCCATATAAAATTTTAGCTTGAGCATGAAATTGTACTCAAAATGCTTTTGTAACCTGGGGCCATACCATACGTCTACTGGCTGGTTGTGCTAGCTCACGGAATATCCTGCTGCAGTTAGAACTTGGATATCTCGCTTAGACACATTGACTGGCTCCAGGTCGACCAGTCCTTGCATTTACCCTTTAATGCTGAGTGCAGAGCACAGAAGCATGAGTACTGCTAATACCTCTTTATATCATTTGGTACACGAGCTCTAACCACATGCCTCCACCTATACTGCTCTCGGGGCCAATGCTCTGATTGCTAGCCTATGCCAATGAGACTGAGGTGCGTTCAAGATAGAATACATATCAATATGTATTGCTATGTATTGCTACAGAAGCCGTTCAGCCAGCACGCGTAGCAATACGTATTAATACTTTTCACTACAGGTCGAGGCCGTAGTGTTTTGTAGGAAAACGCAAAGCATGAAGGGAACGGACTGGATGCATGCGCAAATCGATTTCCTGTCATTTTCCTACTAACCCGTTCAAGATAGAATACATGCAATACACTATGATACAATACTTGTATTGAACGCACCTCGGTTCATTGCCATTATTCTGGAAAAAGAAACTATATATTACTGGGTTTTGTTTCTCAAAGCTCTCATATCCACTATGAGACCATACAGACTCTCTCTCGTAACCATCTCTAGTACATGGGGATGGTGTACTTACTAGAGTGCTATGGTCTCATAGTGGATACGAGAGCTCCGAGAATTGATACCATGGTCTATAAAGACAATATGGATAATTGAGTGAATATGGAGTTTAACGTTGCTGCGAGAATCTTTCACCCATTTGCGACGACAATATGGATAACAAGGAAGTCTTAAGCAAGCAAAGGTTGTTGGAAAATTACAGGCAATACAAGACTAATGGCAATAGACTCAAGCTTACCAGTGCAACTAGCCTATTATATATATCCAGTCTCGGAGGGTTATCGTAATCAACAATATACAACTTATATCGATTGGTATTAGATTTATATAAAAGGAGTGCCTGAAATGCTTCACCCTCCGAGACCTTGTTTCCCAGTAATTTAGACTTGCTTAACTGATCTAGAGGGATATTTTGAATAGGAGTATTTGAGTGAGAACAAGGTATGACACCAACTACAGTGTAACATGGTGATTTTGAAACTAGATCTTAGTTGAATTCTACAATTTCCTGGTATAGTGTAGACATATTACTGTTACAGGGTATCGTTTCTCAAAACTCATATCTACTACGAGACCATAAGGACTCTTGTAGCCATCTCTTAATACATGGGGATCGGGCACTTACCAGAGTGCTATGCTCATTTAGTGGACATGAGAACTTTTGAGAAAATATACTCAGGATGTCAGTTTTCTTTGGTATTGGCTCGACTGCTGTCTTTTGATCTATCAGACAGAATCAATCAAGGTCTGATTCCTATCTGCTGTAAGCCTCCTGCTACCAGAACTAGAGTGGAAGGAATTCCATTCAGTGCCGCCTGTCTACCAGATCCCACCCCACCCTGATAATCACGTTTTATCATTACAGTATTCCCTGCATCCCCGTGTTTTAGCGTACAAACTCACCAATCGTATAGGTCACTGTGTGGTCACTGTGTGGTCACTGTGTGGTCACTGAGTAAAGACAATGCAGTCAGAGAACTAGTGGCAGTTTAATAATAAAAGCAAATGTTTAAATACACATAAACAAATATAATTCTGTCCTACTCCTATAAAATTGTTGAAATAAAAAAAAAATTAGATGAAATTTGTTATATATTTAGACACACCCATAGCAATTTTTGTTCATATGTATATTAACTAATTTTACCTTGATTTGTTTTGTTAAAGGGTCCAAATGAGAGACATTTCATTGTCCCTATGTCTAAAAGTTGAACTTTGGAGGTTTACAGTTCTATGAAAAATGTTGAAAATTCCCATCAATTACTTATATAGCTAGATTACTAAGTTAATTGTAAATTATTTGACAAATATAATAAAAAAAAGAGTAAAATAAAAAATATAAAATTTAAATGTGGTTCAAGTTTGCAGGAGAACTAGTAGCAGACATTGCATTGCAACTAGGGGTGACTATCACAGGTAATTTCACTAGTTACTGGTTTACACTATTTTCAGACTTTAATACCCCTCTAGGCTGCAATTGACGTCATTAGTTGGAAACGGGACAAGTTGGAGTTTCAGAAAATAAGCAGACATTTTTTTAATTTTTTTTTTAAATATCGGAACTATCGACAGTCAATCATACTATCGCCAATAGTTATCGATTGTTAAGATTGCTATCGGGATACACACTATCGCAATTGGTCAACTTATCGTTACTAGTGCTGCGTATTGGCCTCATTTTTGTATTGCGATATATTGCAATACAACAACGTATATATTGCGATACGTATTGCAATATATTGGAAACATATCAAGTTGTGCTAATATGTTCTGTCTATTTCATCTGCAAAATGTGTAAACTTACTAAACATTGTATTTGTAATAATGTACTT